>JAMPIV010018782.1:0-156851 GCA_024509875.1 Oreohelix idahoensis | reverse complement strand
AATCATATCTCGGCATCATTCAAAATTTTATCTCCGCACAAACCCCGTGATATAACGGACCACCTGAAACGGCCAGCTTCGTACAGGTATTGTCAGAAATACTCTAGGCTAGTCTAACAACACAAGTGTAGATGTTGATGATATTTCGGAATGCGAGTGTCCAATAATCATGGAGTATCTGATAAAGAAGGACCCAATATCGATAATAGGGATCATAGCTTTTGGCAGATAGCAAAGATTCCCTGAATGTGTTGTAGAGCCCTAAGTTATTATGAATAGAAAAGGCAGTGGAGCATAAACCATGTTTGTGTTTTTCCCTTTTTTCTCGGCTGCTCCAGTGAATAGTTGGATAAACTATAGTATAAAGTTGATAAGCTTAAGTGATAGAGCTCATTCATATGAGTAAAATAACTGATAGGAAGGAAATCGGTGCAGAAATAAGATTGCAAACTATTAGATTTACTATCTAACACACCATGCTTGCCTACACTATTCAGTATGATGCAAACGTACTTTGGGCTAGTTTGTCATCTTCGTACATTCCGAATGTCATTAAATAAGTGGAGAGAACGAAAAAGAAAAAAATGACACAGACATACTCAGCCGCTAATTTCCAAACTAAAGACACAGAGCACCGCAATATATTCCACCTTCCGGCATTGCCATCTGCAGAAGTGTGAGCGATACAGTGTAACCACTGAAAGCATGTCTGTGAATGAGGGTAAGCGAGAATGTTAAATAAATAAGTATATATTAAATATATTGGGTCATATGTGTGTATATAAATGTAATATAGGTAAGTTCTCTAAGAATGTGCGTGTGAGGTATGATGATCTGGCAGAAAACTCCGAAGTTGATGAGACTCATATGTGTGTAATGAAATGTAAAATCAGTAGATACGTATCATAGTGAGCTCCCTATTTCGACGTAGTTTGCTGTCGTGAAAGCTATGTCGAAGGGTCTTAGGTGGGGTTGTTGCGGTAAAGTGACTATCCAAACTGGACATTATAGGAATGACTATATACAGATTGATTTTCTGTGATTATTCGATATATAACTGACTACAATTTGTTATTACCAAATACATGGCAATATATGTGATTTGTAAGAACCAAATCATGGCCAAAACAAATAGCTTGATCGCAACAAGTGAATTACACTGACACTATTGTGCTAGAACTGGAACGAATTGGTGTTATCAAGTCGTAGTAAAGGTTGCTATGTCTCTTGTGATTAACCACAAGCTTGCTCCTGAACTGTCTCATTATACCCTCGATGCGTGTGCTAAAGGAGATTCAATGAGCGATACTACGTAGGTTTCAATATATTGTTTCCAATGGATATAACCTGTCCTTAGTAGTCTACGGAATTGTATAATGACCAGATGTTACCCGAAAGTAGATATTCATAAAATGACAGAGCTTTGGCACAAGTACCAACTGTGCCAGTCTTGACAAGCATGGAGGACCCTCATTGGTGGGGGTTCTATTTAATCATACATGCGGTACGAGGCCTAGGAAGGACTTGTATTCAGGATAAGTACTCAAGTGTTGGGGTACTTCAACTTTCAAATAACCAAAAAACCCACCTTTTGGCATTTTCCGAATGTTTTTTACGGAACGTGTATGAGTGAAAACACTGTGTGGTATCCAACTGTACATTTATGACAAGCGTCATATTAGTCCATAAAGTAACCACTTTCTATATGGTCATCTAAAACATTGTAAAGAAATCGCCACATAAAAAATGAAGACAGATTCCATCTAGGATTCCAGCAAGAAAACATCGAAGGATGAACCTATGCACCTCATGTAAAGAAATATTGAGGTGAAAATGTCCATTTCACTGTGAGCATAGCTTAGGTGCGCTCCCTTCTACTCGTGAGGTGTATTTTGAAAATAATAATTTAATGACCGGCATAATTATTTTGCAATCAATTGAAATTTAATTCGTCGAAATACCGTTAACAAAGACTCCACACACCAGAAGAAAAGCCATCTTAGTACGCCTAAAAAATTAAACTTGTACGCCCAGTATGACTCCACACATTTATTTTTGCAATCGAATTGAATTGTCCTTGAAAATTAACAAAGACGAACAGATTCAAGTTGTATATTCAAGACTAAAGAACGGGTAAAAATTGCTACCCCGTCTTCAGTAGAATTATTTACCAACATTCTAAAACAAAGGAAGTATCTGTTTGGTAAGTTAATACCCCTATAACATAAAGGAATGCTGAAACCCAGCCTGTAAACGTAAATAAATATTAACAAACATAAATGTTATGTATTCATATGCACTTCGTAAAGAAATAAAGAAGTAGAACACCAGACAACAGAAAAACAACAGACATGAGTGGCTTACCCAGATTTGAACCCCGGACCTCCGTACGACAACACACGCCTAGCTATACAAGCAATCACACAATCCTCCAGCCAGCTAGGCATCCCTAGGCGTGTTTTCGTACGGAAGGTACGGGGTTCGAACCCTGGGTAAGCCACTCACGTCTGTTGTTTTTCTGTTGTCCAAGTGTTCTACTTCTTATTTCTTACGAGTGCCTGAAAACATACCTTTATGTTTGTACAAAATATTTAATTACCCCTACATAGGAGTCCATTGTCTAAGTAAAGTCTGAGAGGAGCCCATAGGAAATCTAGATAGCAAATTACCATCTCATCTAGGAACCTATACAGCTGACTCAATACCTTTGATGTCGATACAACCCATTACTCTGTTATTAGTGAATGATAATTTCTTGTAAGAACATCTCTTATCGCACTATCCTGGTATCATCTGATACATTATTTTCCAGGATAATATCACTATCATTATATCTTTCCTCTCGCTGCAATGTGCCCAAAAATAATAATAATAATACTTATTATATATTATTACGACTATTAATATTATTTAGAAAGCCTTCCTGCTTCAACCGTGTGGCAAAGGTTCCCTTAATTTCTTCCATCTCATTTCTTCCACTGGATACTTCCCAGGGCCGTATCATTGTTTTTCCCGACAAGACAGCGAGTCTCGATTGGTAGGCGAACAGTCACGATTTCGTCCACCCTTTAAATCATCATTTTTTTTCATATATCTGCCGAACAGTGTCTTTGGTCATCCTTATTTACCATCCAGTAATTCTCGTGACGCAACATCAAACATACTAGTGGATGTTGAAAATACACTCTTTTCAAAAGCATAAGTCACGGAACTCGTTAGCGAAGTTTTGAAGAAATAACCTGCCAAAGTGAGAGTCAGAAATCGGTGCGGTCGTTACATACAGTGAAACCCAGTCAGTTCAAAAATGTCTGCGTCACAAGAAAGTACAATGACTGCCCCCCATTTTTACCTGCATGATGTCTGCATTACATTCACTCTCAGCGAAGGCCAGAAATGGTTCACTACAACTTCAACGCCGATACCAATGAAACAGAAAGCGATAAGGAGATAAATGAAGTGGAAAGTAGATAATGATTAAAAGGGCAGGGGGCTCTAACCCTTGCCGCAGTTAGGTCTACGTGTTTGCAGGTAACCGATCTAAAATATTATAAAGAAGAAAACCTGTGTTATAACTGTAGTAATTATTTACCTAAGATAAATTTTGTTTAAAGCAATCTGATCTTTTTTTTTCTTGCACCCAGAAGATGAAAAGTTAAAATAAATTTAATATTCTTACCATCGATAAACTTACAAATAATCGATACTACATGTTGTTCTGCAGACAATTAAAATTAAGACGCGTTTATGATTTTGGCAAGTTTAACGTTGGCGTGGGGCTCACTATATCTGTGGCTCACCCCAGTTAAATACAACTACAATTTAAAATATCACAGAATATCAGTATTTGATAATGAGAGACAAGCTAAGTGTACGTACTGATATTTTCAAATTCAAAATATACGTCATTTGCAATCACCTAACAACTTCAGCACATCATACGTGGTTTCCTTTCATATGCGATAACCATTTAAATAAGTCGATAATGTTGTGTGCAGTATCCTTACATACATTGTATAACTATCCTGTATCTCTACAGTATTTTTATTGTGTGATGGCTTTTA
This sequence comes from Oreohelix idahoensis, assembly GCA_024509875.1. NCBI lineage: Eukaryota > Metazoa > Mollusca > Gastropoda > Stylommatophora > Oreohelicidae > Oreohelix > Oreohelix idahoensis. The sequence goes on along the minus strand of JAMPIV010018782.1, from coordinate 152,790 downwards.
TTTGATTCAGTTTTTAGACTGTCGAGAATGTCAAAAAAAATCTAATGTGTACCAATTACTAAGTTGGTCTCTTTAGTAAAATACTAAATATCTAAACAAAAACATGACTTTCATAACTAATAAATGTTAATGAACAAGTGGTAATAATTAAAGAATTATATTTAATTACTTGAAAGACGGATGAAATATAATCAATAGAGAAACCACAAGGCTTCAAGAGATGAAAAAGCTGTAAGAGAGAACGAATAATAGGAGAATAATGTTTTACAAAATTATTTGTCTCTGAAAATATGAAAACAGTAAAAAATCCTTTACTTTTAAGAGGCATGGAAAATACACACACAACAGGCCCAAGAAGGCGACTTCACACATCTCAATCTGGGATAAACGTAAGCATGGAGATTCCAGACGGAATCATACTATAGAGTCTCGAAAGATACTCGAGCAGTTTACGACAGAAAAATCTGTCAAAATAGGCAACGACATGAGTTATTATCCATCATAATCCTTAAGTTCAGCTTCGTCCTTATTAAGTATAGTCCTATAAGACATATAGAGATTATCATAAAGAAATTCAAAATTGAAAAACATAAATACAACCACACAAACTGAAATGCGGGGTAACACACATTCGTCCTGTACAAACGTTGGGTAACTTTTTGGCGCAAATAGCAAGTGGATTGAACTTATGGTTAGAGACAAAGCTCCAACAAGACTTGCTAATCAATGATTAATTGAGCACAGCTTGACGACATTGAAAATCCCAGAAACAAGCTGCCAGTCTGGAATCAGAAAAGACTAAATCCTGTCAGAGTGCACATACGAAAATTCAGATGAGAGCGTCAGAACGAAGATCTAGAATAATAGGTGCAAGACTCTAGTCACCTAACAAGTGAGAGCCCACGAACATGCAACTCTGTTGTAGACTTAGCACATATACATCAGTAACACGTACAGAATAGACGCACATGGCTTATCACACGCGAGCGTCTGTCAATCATAATAGTTTCTCAGACAGGCTGGCACGTGGGAAAGACTAAAACACAGACCCTTTTAAATTTAGTACTCAGGGAGTTAGAAACCCCTGGGTTCTTTGATCTTCAGAAGCGAGAATTCTTACAGAGAAACCCGTTAGGGAACAGTAAGTCTTTTGATGACGATCGAAAACCTCGACGAAGACCGAACGTAAAGCCTTTATCTTGACACGCTTAGCTTCTGAATTCTGGGTAACACCGGAACGCGAAATTAACGCATTCAGAGATCAGAGAATCCTAATGATATATATACTGTTGTTTTCTTAACACCATCGTCAGTTGTCAGTCAGAATTTTGAATGGTTTAGCGCAGTCCTAGAATCAGTCTTTATTGTTGGAATATGGTTTTATAGTGTTCGTGGAAATTTTCATTTCTGAATTTTCTGGTAAAAATTATAATAGTGCTAATGTTTTAAGAGTTGATAGCTTTTAACATATGTTCTTCACTTAGATTTTTTTTCTCGCTAGTAAAACGAGGGAAATAAAGTAACGCGTAGCGATTTCATACCAGATATTCTATTAAAACGTTAAATCACGCCACCCGTATAGACAGCAAACTGATAGTGAAGGATAGATACAACGTTATATTTCATTTGTGCATATTTGTTATAGTGTCTATTGTTTTAATCATATACAGCAAAGCCAACCGATGCCGACAATTAATAGCTATTTAATGGCAGGAGATCATTGTTTAGGCAGCACGTGTAGACAGATTAAATAATAATTTTCATTGTACGCTGACGCCGGCGAGCAGGGGCGGGCGAGTTAACATAACTCAGACCCGTCTGAACTCAGCTGCCAGCTGAATTTGTTGACGGATAGGAGTAAGAAAACATCGTGAGCCTTTTAAATTTAATCAGGAGTGACGGAGTGAAAAGAGATAGTCTTATCCCCGTCTGTGTGTGTAGATATAGGATTAGCAAAATTTTTATATAAATGTTTCTTGTATTCTTCGCAGACCTGATCACAAGGGCGGCCAGCGGTCTTTGTTTTCTTCTTCCTTTTATTGGATTTGTTATTTTCTCCTTTTCTTGGCTGTGCGTCACCAATTTCATTTGTGAACGGGCACACGCCAGAGAGTATTGGATGGCAATAAATTTGTTTTTTTTATAACTGGACTTATAAAACCCAGAGATATATATTTTTACCAGCACAGCCACAAGTTGGCCGATAGAAGAACCGTCATCAGCCTATGAACAAAGTTCTAGCAACCAGATGTTTTTCCCAATACTGGAAGTATTTTTCTCACTAAAGAGTGAACCTCAAGAACTCTCTGTCGTGAAATGACGTCTGGTTCACATCACGAAATCTAAATACTCTGGCCTTAACGGCACGCCATACATTATAAAAAGATATGATAAACCAACCAATGGAAACGCTTGTTTTGTTTCTCTGTTTACTACAGCTTGGAAATAAAATGGCCAAGCCCGATCTGTGTAACCTGATTAAATTAGGAATTTTAATACAGCATTCTGGAAGAAGCACCACTTGGCAGAAGGTACCAAGCTAACATTAGGGATGTTACTCTACCCGTAAGTAGTAATACTTTTATTAATAACTATTATAGGACGGGAGAAATATTAGGTTAAATGCATTTTGAAGTTTCGGATTGGTCTACGTTTAGCTGTTTAAACTTTGCATAACAGAAAATGCAAAAATAGTAACCAAAGAAATTAATATATAGATAGGTTACGCCTAATTCTAAGTATAAGGGAAACTTTACTTTACTAAAATCGCATCAGGAATAACGAAGATAATAAAGAAAGCAGTTTTCCTACAATAAACGAAAGGCCAAACAGTACCCACATTTTCTGATTTTAATTACATTCTTTAGGAGTTCCGTCAGAATAACGAAGATAATAAAGAAAGCAGTTTTTCTCTCGTACGTAGGGGGTCAACTATAAATAGAATCGCCTAACATACTTCGGTCAGTCACGATTTGTATATAATTGTGTGTAATTATATTAATTAATCCACTGTGCGATGCGATGTGTAGGAATGGACTGTGTATTCTGATGAAACTTACAGGCTCATGTGTACTTCTAGAGGCAAAGCCGCCTTCGGAAATATTTAAAAATATTAAGAAAGATGGCTAATTGTATCTGTAAGTTGGGAAAGGTATTTAAAGAAATATTTCATGAATGGAATGAGACACTGTCGTGGTTGAGTTAAAGTGGTAGAGTATATGTCGAGTTGGACAACTGTAGTGAAATCGACAAGGGATAGTGGACTGACAGAGTTATAGATTACACACACAGAAAGGTGTAAATAGGAGATGGACTTGAGACAACCTGGAAGAAGATTTACCAAAATGATCTCTCTCTCCAAGCCTCAACTCACTTATGTCCGTCTAAGCATCTCCTGCTCTCTCTCTTTTCTCTTATCATACATAGAGATTATAGTAAAGAGCTAAAAACACAAATATGGATGGAAAGGTCGTGAACAGCGCATTAATAAATGTGTAAAATTTATTAAAGAAGAAAAGCATGAAAATAATGCATATCATCACAACGACATAAAATTACATCAATAATCAATCAAATATGCAAATACTCCAACAACCACACACACAGATCACCGACATGAACCTGTAGAACACAAAGAGATAAATAATCGAGTGACAGTCCTTCGGTTTTCGGGGACCAGCTGAAGTAACTCCAGTAAGTGGTGTTTTCGTATATATCCTCCATCGGTGATGGAATTAACCTGAATAACATCACTGTATAGGCGCTATCGTTGGTGACCCCCTGTAAAGTGCAATCTTTACTATCTTGCAATATAATACATTTATATACTTATTATGTTCGCAAATATTTTGTAAACAAAGTATTTCCTTTTTAAGTGCTTAAGGAGAAGTCATTTTTGAGTTACTTCCCTTGAAAGGAGTTCCGTCATCTTCGATCGGACTCCGCGGACCAATTTAGGCCTACTGCGATTTATTCTTTGGCTGGGTAGGAATAGATTGTTCTTGCTTCAGTATATCTATGGCCTGAATTTATACGTAGTGTTTGTATGAGTAGGACGAGTCTGTCTTATATATGGATATCTTTACATTTCTAAGTCGAACTATGTTGGTTGTCGCTAGAAAAGGTCAAAGGCTATGCAGCGGAAGTATCGCTAGCAGGAGGTGTGATTCATGGCTGTCATCCTGTCGGGATGTCGAATTTTGTTGTAGCCGGCTTTTTTGCCGAAAAAAGTGATCTATAAGTAAATGGGGAAAAGTGATAGTCATTTAGACATGTTGTATGTACTTTACCCCAGTGTTTATTCTCTTTTGCCAAGGAATGGCAAAGTGATATTTCGCACAGAAAGGTAAAACCACAATTTATTATGAACTTGGGCTTCGCCATCGTTGTCGATAAGCAGATGCACAGTGGTACTTTTTAAAAAGAATATTTATTCAAAGGAAGATGACATTCCTATGTATCAGCACTAGATTATATGATATTATTCAATTACCTCTATGATAGAAGCTATGAAGAAATGAGGACATTTAACGAATGACCAATTTTGGTCTGTATCCAATAGTGAGTGAAGCTCACGAGAGAAGCACAGCCATGTTGAAATCCATATACTTTGTATTTATCGAGTGAGAAAAAGGGATGCCTGTACTATCGCTCGATGAACCAAGAGATCACTGCTACATGTGAGAACCCATGTCTGGGATTCCTATATCTTTATGGAAAATATATATATTGAACTTTACGTGAAGGGATATTCGCTAGACGAGGTTAAGTCTAGGAGCCTTCCTATATATTGGTTATGGTCTGACGTGCCCAGTCAGTAAAGCCAGATGATTTACATGATGGAACTCTGAATGCTTATTTACGAATGCTCCATTATGATATTTGCCAAGCATGAATGCTAACTTAAGATGATATTCCTGTGATCAACATTATGCTGTCTATGTCGACATTTGTTCCTGTAACCATACACGTACTGTCCAGGTGTGCGTCTCATTAAATGTTATAAAAAGACCACCGTAGTTCCAGTACTTCTTGAATTCGAACAGTGTGAGTATGAGTGATGTACTACCAACTTGTCAACTCTATCGAATCATTCTACCATTCGCGTTCTGACATTCATATACACACTCATTGTCTACACTCACATTCTTGTCGGAGCCTCATCACGTTCCAGGACAAGATGACCTGTATGACCAAAACTGTGCTGGGTTTAATGAGTTGACAATCGTTACACTTTACTACACCAGTCCCAACATCTGCATTTATCAACTGGTGGACATTCACGTCATTTAACAAATAAAGCGTGATTCAACAACTAGTAGCCAGTATGAGTTAACAACTACAGAGTTTAACACCCCCCCCACCTACTGGCGCGAGTTGGGCTGGGGGACGCTGTTTATCTCCTGCTGACCAACTGATTGAACTGGGCGACAGCCTGTACTGCGTGAGCTTAACTTGGCGTTGACAAAAGGGGTTTTGATTCAGGAACGGGGTTGACGATTCGTTGCTAGATGTATACAGAAACCCTCTAGATCGAAGAGTATATGACTTTCTTCGCCTGACTGAAGTCTGCTCTAGCGATTCGGTCTTCCTGAAACCCGAAAAATGACTAGAACATAGGCAAACACATTCTAGTACTGTGTTAAAGTTTGCCTTATCTCATGATGGTCATCTACGGGCCAGGAAAATTTACGAATGTCTTTGTCTATTAAAACCAGTCTACTCTTATAGATCACAAGGGACGCTCCCCCCGAACACCTGGCGTGCGTATTTCTACAGAAGTTCGGCGAAAGACGTAATCTAGAGTAAGACAAAAGAAATCGTGCGAAAGTTCCCCAGGTAGAGAAATGCATAACATTATGCTCTATCTTGTCTAAGGGGCGAAAACCCAAAGATTGACCGCGATTGTTATCTTTCCCTGAAACAGATCACACTCGTTACCCAGGCCTCAAAGGGTACCAGCCGCTCGTCATCAAACGTTTTAAAGCGACCAGAGAAATTCCCCTGTTGGGACCACAGAGGGTACCCGCCGCTAACGAACCGTTTCTTTCACAGAAACCGTCTTGGGCTCGTTCTAACACTTAAAGCGGACCCGAGAAATGTTTCTCTGGTCGAACGTACCACAGGTGCGTTTAGATAACATTACGTCTAGCGTTAGCTGACCGCAGCTGGCCAGCGTAAACAACCTCGGGTGGGGTTTGAGAGGGTGAGAAAGTTTGGCCACAAAGGTAGAAAAGGAAAGAAAAAGAAATTACAAAATGTCCAGGAAAACAGAACATTTAAAGGAGTAATCAAATTATGGACAAGATGGTAAAATAAATTATCTTTCACGTGACAAGTGCCCCCCCCCCCCCTTTTAAAGTTCGAGGAATACGGACAAAAATGACAGTAATTTATCTTTTCCATCGATGTCCGTTACATGTCGTAAGAACCTTCTATAATCATAACCAAAATCGTATACAATTACTGTCTGTCAGTACTGTATGACTAGCTCGGAGTTCATTTCTTTTCTTCCCTCTGTCTAATAGACGTTCAGCGAATGGGATTTCGCGAGGCCAGTCGGCGCTGACGCCCTTCGTTTCCGTGTGAACCTGATCTTGGTTCCACCATTCGCTGTGCCTGTTTATGGTCCGGAAAATTATCCGCACCTGTTGAGGTTTTCGGCCCTGCCTGAACTCACTGGCCACTGCGTAGATAATCCGCCTGTTATGTGCAGTGTAATCATTGATGGGCTCAGGCTGCTTATGTATATATTTACCTGTCACGGGCGTGGCCTTGAATAACCCTCTATAGCTGCAGTCTTTCGGGATATTCCGCGCGCGTGTAACCCTAGTTGGCAAATAAAGCCGTTCGTCGGCCGAAGAAATGCTAGCATTTGTCTTCTGCCTCTCCACACCTACTCCCCTGTTTCGGTGGAGCATTGATCAATCTTCAGACCTGTGCCCTCTAAAGGTGGATCTGGAGCTTTCCTTGCCTTGCCAGTCCTCAACTCTGGCTTGGTCAACGGAAATGATCAAGTTGCTCGGTAATGGCCTGGCGGAGGCGACTACTTTGCTGTCCATCAGTGGGGTTGAGACCACTGGAATAATGCGATTTAAATGAGAGAACTCAGCTGCCTGAAGCAGAGAGTAATCGATCGCATTCTGGGGTTCTACTAGATCGTAACAGATCTCCGTAGCTTCTATCCGTGAAGACAGATAGGTAATATCTGCGAGTTGCAGAGTTTGTTGAGTCGCTTTACCATTACTAGCATGACGTGAGCCAAGGCTCTCAACAATGGCTCCTTGTACAGTAGTAAGGCAGCTTTTCTCACTGTCTTCTGCCCTGAGAAGTGTGAGACTCAAATGGAATACCAGGGATCCCTTCGCCTGGAACCCTGTGTCCACTATAAACGTCAACTTTGCCCTCCCCTGAGGAAGTTACTGGCGTCAGTTGAACTTTGTCCTGCAATGCTAGATCCACTTCCTGGTTGACAGGCCCCGCAGACTGCATGCAAAGGACTGGACGGTTTGAGATCCCGTTAGATCGCGAAGTGCCCGAGAAAAAACTCTCGGTGTGTTTTTCCAAAGTTCCTTGGAACGGTTTGGAAACTTTAACCCTTTTAACAGGCGACTTATTCTTGCACCTTTTAAGCTCAGGGTGATAAGAGGCAGCGGCACCTCCTTTCTACGATCGTTGAGTTGGAGGGATGCGCCTCTGCATATGGTTTTTCGCTGTCCGGCCGGGAATCTTGCGAAATATAACGTGATAGGGTGTGGCTCCCTTTTCGACTCGACGTCACGTGTCGGTTTGGTGCTGCTCGGTCTGGAGCATGAGAGGCTCGGGTTCGCCGCTTGCCAGACGGGAACAATCCGTATTACAATGCTTGTTAGCACCTCTCTCACCTTTGAGCAGTTTCCATGCCTGTGAACGTTGCGTAATTTTCCCCGTGGCCTTAGGTCTGCTATCCCGACGTAAATTCTTTCCTTGTTCGGGCTTCGGATCCAAGTCCAAAGGAAAGATAATTTTCTGGAGTTGGGGTTCGGTTTTAGCAGGCAAGTTTTCTTTCATGGGCGCAAGGTTTGCAGGGGCGTTGACCGTTAAGGGAATAGTAGAAGGGGAATTAGAGTGACTACATTTAGTATCTGTTTCCATCCTCCGAATTTGGCTATCCAGTTCATTCATTCTGATTTGGTGTAGCCTGCTCCTTTCTTGGCTTTCTCTGTCCCTTTCTTGGCGCTCTATTTCCCATTGCTTGTCCCGTTCTTGTTGCTCCATTTCCAATTTCTTGTCCCGTTCTTGTCTTTGCTTTTCCCTTTGCTTCTCATCTTCTATCACTTCTTCTACATACTGTCGGGTGAATGCTTCACTCTCCCCAGTTTGTTTACAGGACCATGCCAAGATTAAACGGCTGTCAAACCAATTGTCTACCTCGTATAGATCCTGCAGGCTTACTGCAAATTCTAGAAAGGGCTGGATTTCGCTATCCTTGTACTCCATGTACTTAGCTACCTCGAGGGCAATCCTATGCACTTTATCTAGATCAGCCATTATATCAGGGTGAGCAAACACTATAGAAGAATAGAACCTAGAGATCTTAGTTACCTAGTGCACTAGGTGCTGATTAACTTAATAATCAATAAAATCTAGGCTAGCCTGGGAACTTTAAAAAAAACAAGAAAGTTTGTGGCTACTCTGATTGCGACAAGCAAAACCCCAAAAAACTCCAAAAAATGTAAGTGATGTAAAACTTACTATCACTTCACCCCAGTTCTGTCAGTACTAAGCTATTGAGAGGATTGGTTACTATCCTCCGAATGAACACCCTCCCTTGGTACAGATGCAAGCTAGTAACTGACTATCTGTAGCTTCTTATCTCAGATTAAAGAGCTACTCCTGAAAAAAACATTAACCCTTAAAAAAAAAATTTTCTGACTTTTACAACAATAGTCGTCAGATTTGTCAACCAAAAACTCAGCAGTGGTACCATCAACCTTTACCAGCTGTCTCATGTGTAGCATGAACAATAAATGTAACTAAATATTTATGATTGCTGTGGAGAAAAACGCTGTTCAGACTTCCTCCAAAAGAAATAGTTCGATATGTCTAGGGGAAAGAAATTCCTATAATCTGCCGAACACTAAACTCTAAGAATCAGAATAGAATCTTGTGAGAGATTCATCCTCGGATCGAGCACATATTAAATGTCGTACTAGGTGGGTTCTAGAATCTCGGACGGGCTCCCATTTGTCGTGGTTGAGTTAAAGTGGTAGAGTATATTTCGAGTTGGACAACTGTAGTGAAATCGACAAGGGATAGTGGACTGACAGAGTTATAGATTACACACACAGAAAGGTGTAAATAGGAGATGGACTTGAGACAACCTGGAAGAAGATTTACCAAAATGATCTCTCTCTCTCCAAGCCTCAACTCACTTATGTCCGTCTAAGCATCTCCTGCTCTCTCTCTTTTCTCTTATCATACATAGAGATTATAGTAAAGAGCTAAAAACACAAATATGGATGGAAAGGTCGTGAACAGCGCATTAATAAATGTGTAAAATTTATTAAAGAAGAAAAGCATGAAAATAATGCATATCATCACAACGACATAAAATTACATCAATAATCAATCAAATATGCAAATACTCCAACAACCACACACACAGATCACCGACATGAACCTGTAGAACACAAAGAGATAAATAATCGAGTGACAGTCCTTCGGTTTTCGGGGACCAGCTGAAGTAACTCCAGTAAGTGGTGTTTTCGTATATATCCTCCATCGGTGATGGAATTAACCTGAATAACATCACTGTATAGGCGCTATCGTTGGTGACCCCCCCTACTGGCGCGAATTGGGCTGGGGGACGCTGTTTATCTCCTGCTGACCAACTGATTGAACTGGGCGACAGCCTGTCCGCTTTTCGGGGACCAAATGTACTAGCTCCAGGAAGTGAATTTCTTGTAGATCCTTCGTGAGGGACTAGCCTACAAAACTTTCTTTGTTGGTGCTAAACGTTGGTGACTCCCCTTATAGCGTGAGTGGGGCTGGAACTCTGTCCATAGATGGCTGCTCATACGTGCGCGGTTTTAAGTATCCAGGAAATACACCAGAAGAAGTCACTTGAGGACAAAGAGACCCAGGCGCGCTTATCCGGCGCAAGGCTCCGCTTGGCTGTAAATCCTGTTTAAACTGGTTTGGCTGTGGTTTGCTGAGTGCCCCGTTTAGGCACAAAAAAGGCGGGTGATATGGAATTCTGCTATAGGCATGCTGAGCGGGTTTGATATTCTGGAAGCCGCAATGCTCTGGCTGGTAATCCAATAGGCGAGTAGAGAACTACTCCTGCGTTTGGCGATTCCAGATTTAGCGTTGGCTCCGTTGCACTGCGTGAGCTTAACTTGGCGTTGACAAAAAGGGGTTTTGATTCAGGAACGGGGTTGACGATTCGTTGCTAGATGTATACAGAAACCCTCTAGATCGGAGAGTATATGACTTTCTTCGCCTGACTGAAGTCTGCTCTAGCGATTCGGTCTTCCTGAAACCCGAAAAATGACTAGAACATAGGCAAACACATTCTGGTACTGTGTTAACGTTTGCCTTATCTCATGATGGTCATCTACGGGCCAGGAAAATTTACGAATGTCTTTGTCTATTAAAACCAGTCTACTCTTATAGATCACAAGGGACGCTCCCCCCCGAACACCTGGCGTGCGTATTTCTACAGAAGTTCGGCGAAAGACGTAATCTAGAGTAAGACAAAAGAAATCGTGCGAAAGTTCCCCAGGTAGAGAAATGCATAACATTATGCTCTATCTTGTCTAAGGGGCGAAAACCCAAAGATTGACCGCGATTGTTATCTTTCCGTGAAACAGATCACACTCGTTACCCAGGCCTCAAAGGGTACCAGCCGCTCGTCATCAAACGTTTTAAAGCGACCAGAGAAATTCCCCTGTTGGGACCACAGAGGGTACCCGCCGCTAACGAACCGTTTCTTTCACAGAAACCGACTTTGGCTCGTTCTAACACTTAAAGCGGACCCGAGAAATGTTTCTCTGGTCGAACGTACCCCAGGTGCGTTTAGATAACATTACGTCTAGCGTTAGCTGACCGCAGCTGGCCAGCGTAAACAACCTCGGGTGGGGTTTGAGAGGGTGAGAAAGTTTGGCCACAAAGGTAGAAAAGGAAAGAAAAAGAAATTACAAAATGTCTAGGAAAACAGAACATTTAAAGGAGTAATCAAATTATGGACAAGATGGTAAAATAAATTATCTTTCACGTGACAGACACCTGACAGGAACATAAAGAAGGATGAAAGGGATTGATTCACAGTATCGTTTGACATATGGTTAAATAGTTTTACTCACCACCAAATTGTTGTATGGAGGCGAATCATGGGAAAATACTTATAATTAAGAAGGTAGAATTAACTTAGGATCATTTTAATATAAAATGATTGTTGTTGACTACACTATCCTGGTGCATCTGCTAGCGCGCTTTTCTGAAACTGTCGTGTCTATCGTCCCCGTCAGGGTTTTGGAGGGGTATGAAAAGAAAATACAGGGAGTGCGTTTCAATTCATTGCAGGTTTAGTCCCTTAAACATAAGCTTCAAAAAGCAGAAGAGGCTAATCCTACCAAAGTTTCAACGTATGCAGTGCCAGTTGGTGATAACAGGCCCGTCATCACGTGAATACTTACTGGAACAAGTTCAGCAAAATTGTGTGTCCACCTTATAAAGGAGCCAGCTGCCGTGATGCAGATAAGTTGCTTACTGCAACTGTCAAGCTTATCCAGCTCAATTAATAAAGCTTATTCTCCAGTTAAGGATGACTAAAGCAAGATAGTGTTGAAAAACTGTATAGTAAAAATAATAAACAATTCTACCATTGAATAATCAAGCCAGAAAATTTGTCTACGAGATGATAGACATTGTGAAACAAGAAAGAAAAACATTTATTTAAATATTATTATTTATTTCTTACTGTAAAATATTTGAGTTCAACATTTTCAAACAGAAAAAGTATTTGTTTTTATTAAAATTGTAAATATTCACCAGAAGACTGTTCTTAAGTTCTTTAAGTTGAATTTTATTTAGTGTTGGTGAATATAAATATACTATATATGTATATCTAAATACATACCCCTAGCATAGCCAATAACATTAAATAAAATATTAACCAAGAAGGATCATGAGAGGTAGCAGTTACGGAATCAGAGTATTACTTTACCATCAGCTCTGGTAACTTACATAGCTTGACCCTACCTTGGTTGTCTATACACCCTTACTTTCTTCAGAGAAGGGGGTATTACTCATAAGACCAGGCTCTTATCTGGCACTATCCTGGTATCATCTGATACATCTTTATGTCCAGGATAGCTTATTCTTATTAACACCTCAAACCTCTCGCGACACTCTCTCAGTTTTTTAACTATTTGTAATAACACTTATAGGAGACGCATCCATATTAGGCGTTCACCTCGTGAACTAATTTCGGGGGATGGACTGGGGCCAGTTTGGATCTGCGACAAATGGGGTGACAGAATATTAAGTGAATTAAATAATATATTCATGGAGTAATTCTATTACCAAGGGATATTACAGACCTACCATACCAGGTAATTAGGTAAGAGTGTGAGAGTGACCACTGTTTGCAACAGTGTGCGAGTAGTTTCTTTCTTGCTGGAAAAACTATCCATATATCTGATTTGTCTAAAAGTGTGTTTATTTGACTGGGTCTCATAGAGTACCAATACTGTTCATTCTGTAACAGAGTGCTAACCTTCAACCTTGGTGTTAATAATTTTAGGGTTCTTTTCTCCATTTGGGGAGGGTGCACGTTTTCTGCTTTATTTCATATGCATGTAAATGACTCTTTGATCTTTTCCTTTAGATATTTTGATGTTGTCGAGTTTTAATTATAATAAACTACAAAGAAACTTACCTTTGTGTGTTGGTCAGACCCATGCCCATTTATCTTTAGTTTTCCCGTTTGTGTGTCTTGTTGTCACATAGCTGTGCGTGTAGGTTAACTTATCTATTCCTGATAGGGAGATAAAAAGCTGTCTTGCACTAAAAGTACAGTCGTACGAATAGGCTGCAAGAGATTACCTAAACACTCCAGAGACAGATCTTTTGTCCTCAATTCTACCACCTGTGAAAAAATCTATTTCTATACCTTCTCGCGTATCTGTCGACATCCACTCAATCTACTCAAATGGGCCAAATAAAACAATTAACCTTCCGTACGACAGTATTGTAGTATCCTGACAAGGAGTGGAAGAATAGAAGAGCGTGTTATGCTCTCATTCGTTAATATGGTACCTAGAGTGCAGTAGTTAAGTTAGTGCAGTGGGCCTGTTATTCAGGGCCAGTATAGGAGTTTGCTAGGTTCAGGGAAAGAGTCATTACCCGGAGTTGTCCGGTAATTACAACTCAATAACCTGAACGCGAACATTAATAGTTAAATAGTCAAAGCAGTTTTAAGAAGAAAGATAAGCAGCAGTAAAATCTAAAGAGAGCCAGATAGTGCAACGTAATACAGAGTCTACTTTAATTGGCAAGTGAGCTGTATGAAAGAATGTCGACAGGACCAAATTGCTGGAGGTCCAACTAATATTACTGTTGTACAGTGTAAACAAACAGTGTTCTTGTTTGAGCGGTGTTCCTAAAGTTGTAAATAGAAGTACCACTTCGTATTATTTGACCACTTTGTGTTTTGTTGTACATATCCATCATCATCCGTCATCGCTATCCACTGAGGCAAAAACCTTGGTATACAACGACCACGTGAGGTAACCACCTATTAGTGCAAGCTGCGACAGCTCCGAAACGATGAGAACAACAAAAATTACCCCGACAAAAAAGTTACACCTTAGAAACACTAATATAGTATGATGAAATCACCAATATAGACATGAGACAGAAACTGACAAATACCATAGGAAACGAAAAGTCAGGAAAATGTATTGACGTTTGATGGGACGCACATTGAAGAAACCAGTTGAAAGTATTACAATGCAGTCCTTGTTCTTTAACCCCTAAGGTAAAAGAAACGGAGGGAGGACCAAAAAAAAAAAAAAAACGCAGGAAAAAAAATTGGAGATAGAATTAGAAACAACAAAAGAGGCATGGAGAAACTTTGAACCAAACGCGCATGGCAGGAAGTCTTGTGGTGAACATGTTAAAAGTCTACGCTCCATACTTACTTGAAGGACAGTGAATTAATTAACAGTACATTAGCTAATGTAACGACAGGAAGCATCGAAGTTTACACAAACATTGTAAGCCATTAAACATTTAAAACGATAACTATAAAGTGTCAACACTCTGTGAACTTTACATGAACTAAAATAGAACTCAATTAATTAGGTGAATTTTTAATGTCACGGCTTTTATAAGATTAAACGTGCAGAGGAGAAAATTAGTCCGGTCAGAATGTATCAGTGTCATGCATTTCTTCTTTCCTTTCATTTACTTTGTTTTGATCCTCGTGAAGTATTGTGCCATCCCTTCAGATGATACCAATGTGCTCTTCCATTAGTTGGCTTTGTAGCAATTTGTCTTACATAATGAGGCTACAAGTCCCAAGCAGAGTCTCTTATTAGTTCTCTCTTACAAAATGCCTAGGTAGCATAAGTTGTATTGTTAATTTTTTTTTCTCATCGATGACCCACAGAAACTACAGGGTGCATGTATTGGTTTAAACATTATTTAATGCACTCTCATTTCTGTAATCACAGACAGATATGCAGACACGTAACCAGATATACGAACAAGTAACCGGATATACGAGCTCGTAAAAAGATACGCGAGAATGTAATCAGATATAGCAGCAAGTAACAAGATATATGAGAGTTAGTTGCTTATCCTTTACAGGACGTGGCAATCAACTCCAGCTTTTATTGGCTGTTTGTGATTTTTCTAGGCAGTTTTTTTTATTCAGTAGTTTGCCATTGCTTTCTGAACGGTACGGCGCTTATACCATTGTTAAAAATCCACACAAAGCGATCTGCTACCAAACCGCCTGCAGCCGGTTTCGAACCTGGTATATCTGGATTATGAAACTGCGTTCATATCCATTAGGCCACAGACGCCGACGATATATGAGAAAGAAACCAACTAATCAGATATACGAGCATGTAACCGGATATACTGTAACGAGAGGTTTTTTTAAGTTTATATGTAAGTATTTTATAGTTGATGGTAGATGGATATCCAGGTGTATCAGATGACACCAGGATAATATGCCAGTAAAGAGTTCTGGTCTTAAAAGTAATACCCCAGTCTTAGAAATAAGCACTGGTGTATGGATATCATAGAAATAGTCAGACTGTGAAAATCCTGGCCCAGATGGTAAGAATTAGTGCCAGGATTTAAGGTGTCTCCTCCCTGTGACTTTCTTATGATTAATTAATTTCTAGGGGATAAATAAAATGAACATTTACTTTAAACACAATTGTAAAAAGTGAATACGTCCTCAGGTACAATTATAATCCTTTAATATTTACATTAATCTTCTTTTTCTGCTATTTGGAAAAGAGCATTAAAATATACACAAAATGTTCACACCATTAAGTTATTTCTTAACTAATGTGTTGGTAGGAATGTCTTTCCGTCTGAAAAATGTATTTACTTGAAACAAAGTCCTTTAGCAATTTTAGTAAGTATTATTGTACTTTACACTTCAGGATCTTGAACAATATCCTCGAGTATAGTAAAGTTAATGAATACTGGAATCAATATTACTGTATCACTCACTGTCTCTTAGTCCTGTGGCTTTACAGATTACTGTCATCATTTGACTGAATTCTACAATAATTGGAATACTGTTGTAAATGTTTGTTTCATATCACAAACATTGGCTGTTGGTTCATATATGGATTCTGTCTGTGCCTTAATTGACACTTATCTTTGAATCTTGATAGTGCTGACACTGAACGGTCACTGCATTTATCAACATTGGCAGACCCAGCAATAGGGGTACCAATGACCAGCTGTAGTTCACTCTTTGGGGTCCTGCACTTTTGTGGGATTGCCTCTGATGAACAACACAGGCTTCTGGTACTTGACAGTCTGGTTTGAGTTGTTACATGAAACCCTCAGTCTTCAGAAACCAGACACTGGACTTAAATTATTTGGCAGATTGCTCGCAATTCAGATGGCAAAGGCGTAGTTGCAAACTCTGCATCCAGTCTGTCTCAAACTTTCTTTCAGTGTGTCCTTTCAATTTAGCGCTCCGCTTTTTATTGGCTCCCATCGTACGGCCGAGAGGTACTGACGTCACAGTCTAAGACTAGGCCTGACATTTTCTTATTACACATAAGGAAGGGAAACCCGAGGCCTGTAAACAGTAAATTAATATGAAACAAATATAAAGGTATGTTATCAGGCACTCGCAGGAAATAAAGAAGTAGAACACCAGACAACAGAAAAACAACAGACATGAGTGGCTTACCCAGGATTTGAACACTGGACCTTCCATGCGACAACCCCGCCTAGCCATGCAAGTGAATCACACTATCCTCCCTGCCATCTACACATCATGTAATAAATGTTTATACAATACCAAACCTACCCACTGTCCTGTTCTCACTGTTCTAGTCTACTATCATTTACTGGACAGTATTAAGGTCCTTGTCTTGTTGGATTGGCCTATACTGCAGGATAGAGAAACAACAGAAGTGACTGCGTCATTAATAGGCTGAACTGCCCATGGTGAACTTCCGGTGTCGGGTATTGTGGTTCGCACTGATGACCTGCCATTGAAACATCATTTTTTTGATGATGTGTAGATGGCAGGGAGGATAGTGTGATTCACTTGCATGGCTTGGCGGGGTTGTCGCACGGAAGGTCCAGTGTTCAAATCCTGGGTAAGCCACTCATGTCTGTTGTTTTTCTGTTGTCTGGTGTTCTACTTCTTTATTTCCTGCGAGTGCCTGATAACATATCTTTATATTTGTTTCATATTAATTTACTGAAATTTTCTTATCGAATCGGTGATTTTAGAAGAGGTGTGCGTTTCTTGAAACTTACTTTTCATCATTCTCAGCTTGTTTACTATCGATCCTGTTCCAACCTATCTTGTTTTATTCAGCCGATTTAGATCTGTCTTCCTATACATGTATTTCCACAATCTATCTCTTCTTTAATTTTCTATTTTCAGCAGATGTGGGTTTTCATGCTTTCAACTCGATTGTAGACACCAGTAATCAGCATTTATCTAGGTGCATGCTAAACCCCTACCGTTGTTCCTTATATCAATATATTCACAATCCTCTCCTGGCATCAAAGGTGAAATCCTTTTCACAATAATTCCATTCTGATCCCTTATATCCCTTCCAGTCGATGACTAGTCTTCGACAAACCAATATATGTCTACATCTCTATTTTGCCTAATGCTTGCCGTTTGCGTCTGCGTGCCCCGTGATTCGCGATAGATGATTGGTCAGTAAGACTGCGCGAGGTCGCTTTACAATGTTTTGTAAACAGCTTTTGCGACATATACGAGCAAGTAGCCAGGTATACGAGCAAATAACCAGATATATGAACAAGTAACCAGATATACGAGCAAGTAACCGGATATACAAGCAAGTAACCAGCTATACGAGCACTAAACTAGTTGTACGAACACGTAACCAGATAATACGAGTAAGTAATCAGACACACACGCATGTAACTAGTAATGCGAGAAAGTAACCAGATGTACAAGCAAGTAACCAGATATACAAGCACGTAACCAGTTGAACGAGCACGTAACCAAGTATACGAGGACGTAACCAAGTATACGAGCAAGTAATCATATATACGAGCAAGTAATCAGACATACGAGCAAGTAACCAGATGTACGAGAAAGTAACCAGTTATACGAGCACGTAACCAGTTGTACGAGTACGTAACCATATATACGATCAAGTTACCAAATGTATGAGGAAGTAACAGATATACGAGCGCGTAACCAGATATACGAGCAAGAAACCAGATATACGAGCAAGTAACCAGATATACGAGCAAGTAACCAGATGTACGAGCAAGTAACCAGATATACGAGCACATAACTAGTTATATGAGAAAGTAACCATATATACGAGAAAGTAACTAGATTTACGAGCAAGTAACCAGAAATACGAGCAAGTAACTAGACATATGAGCAAGTAACTAGACATATGAGCAAGTAACCAGACATGCGAGCGAGTAACCAGACAAACGAGCAAGTAGCCAGACATACGAGCAAGTAACCAGACATGCGAGCAGGTAACCAGATATACTAACAAGTAATCAGACATTCGAGCAAGTAACCAGACATACGAGCAAGTAACCAGACATACGAGCAAGTAACCAGACATACGAACAAGTAACCAGACATACGAGCAAGTAATCAGACATACGAGCAGTAAGGCTCCTGTAGCAATTTCACTCTGTTCCAACACATTTTAACTTCATTGGATCTTTGTGATCAATAATATCATGACTTAGGTCAATGCACACGGGGAAAAAAAATATTGAAAGACCTGCGTGTTCTTTTAATTGGTGTTCAATTTCTTTCAAGTTGTAATGTGAACTTTCTCCATGTTATCCCGGAATGCTGGTTGGATTTATTGATTGTTAATTACAGGACGCTTAATTGAGATGTTAAATATATCGGAAATATACATATACTACAAATTTGAATGATATATCTTTGCAAGTATGTCTTTATCTCCAACACCAGGCAGTTGTCGAAAACAACATAAAATGTAAAAACATATGTTAAAGAGCTTACGAAATAATATTTAATGCAGCTGATTATTTTAACTGCCCAGTGTAGTGTCATACATTTTCTTTGGTTTACATGCTGCCTCATCAAAGATTTACATGCTGCCTCATCAAAGATTTACATGCTGCCTCATCAAAGATTTACATGCTGCTTCTGCATCAAAGATTTACATGCTGCCTCATATTTCAACAAGAACATTTTGCAGTGTTTCTGAGCTTCCTGCTCCATAATCTGCAGGAGCGAAACTGTCCTGGATGCAAAATTAAGATGATAGCATCAATTATATGGATAAGGGAGAGATACGGAGATCGATTTATGATCACGTGTTAGAGAATGACACTCACCACACTTGACAACACTGTGACACTCACATACATAAAACACTCTACAAGGATATCTTAAAGGAGTCACTGATAACTTTTCAAATAACAATATGTATTCAGTGCTGTCATGAATGTATATGTGTCCTGATTCAAATACAAAGGGAACCAGGTATCACAATCAATTTTAATTACAAGTTATATGTACAGAATTTATTAATATGATTCTTGTAGTGACATATATTATTAATAGTATCCTATGTGTGTCATTTGTGTAGTGGTAATATGAGGTAATACTGGTTTTGTTTTGTTCAAGCTCTGTTGGTATTTGTCATCATGACTTCAATAGTTTGTTTCTATTGGAACTAGTATTGGAGATGTTCTCAGTTCCTGGTATTAAAACAATTAAATTCCCCTCTTAATTTTATTTTACAGTGTCATTTTAAGATGGGGGTACATAATGTTGAGCTCCATGGCCACACTCTCTTATCTTTCGTGATGACTGCAGTAAAAGACTCCTTACCAGTATTTCCCTCCCTAATGGTTACTACGCCTCTGCAATTCCAGCATTATTTCTGTCTAATCAATAATCTAGGTGTCAGTGTACTGTTTGGCCATTCCATGCAGTTTTACTTTCCTCCGGCACCTTCTGTTCAGGCTGGAGTACCATAGGCTTTACATCATGTTCGCTACTGAACTACACATATATACAGACATAAATTATCAATTTACATTCAATTTTCATTAAAAGATATTGAATATTTCAAGCTTACCACAATTCATAGAAATAATAAACAGTTTCGTTGACTGGCAATGAATATAGCACAACTCCGATCTGCCGATGTCCCAGGCTTTATTTTATAAAAAATATACACTGGTGCTCAACGCACTGCTTCTTAGTAGGTTTATTACAAGATGTGGCAATGAACAGACGCTCTGAATTGAGTATATTCGCAGCTCTACCCAATCAAACCATGTCTACACATCTTTTCAAAAAAAAATACTCCTTTTCACGTTTCCCCTGACAACACAAGATAGTATTTATAGCCTGACCAATCGTGTTTAGTCTTACATTTGTGGCGCTCCAATCAAATAGGAGTTAACATGGTAGGCTATTTCTGTAACGTAATGTTTTTTCAAACACGTTATAAAAAAAATTTTTATGAGCAGAAATGATTTCATGCTGTCAGGCACCCCCACTATTTTATTTTGGTTATAATTTGGTAATTCCTAGACTATTTGCGTAACGTTTTACATATTCTTTGTCAGCAAATCCTAAGGAACCCAAATATACAAATTTAAAAGAGCTAAGTGGCTGCGTTCAAAACATGCATTTTCTACCACCTCCTGTTCACTTCCATCCCCATGTGGTGTCTGGGTACTGTCATGTTTTCAAACGTAAACCCATCTAATGTCATCTTTCCTAATAAGCGTTTTCCAGGTTTTTTAAAACCTAACTCTGGGAAGGTTAGTGTTTTTATCACTGTCCGTCTGAAAAAAAGTTAGTGCATGTGGCCTTACACGCGTGATGGCAGCAATTGTGTATCGCGCGACGCGTGTTTAGTATTGCATGCTTCCTGCCTTCATTCGCCCCTCTCTCTCTCCTGCTTTATCTGTCTTTTAGTTACGCCGTGTATGGAATGAATGAAATATTAAATCTAGGTCATTGATCAGCTTGCGTATCTCAAGGTCAGTACACGTTTCATTGAAGAAAGCGGGTAATAATATAGTAGGCTTTTACTATCAACGTGAAAGCGTTACAATTTGCAGACGAAGCAGAAAACAAGGGGGATTTCGAGTACAGTCATTGTGACAGCACTGTTCTTTTACCATTGCTCTTTTCTTTATTAAATGTATTTGTTAGGCTTTATATTTACCTGATAATTTATATATGTGGATTAGAATATTCCACGACATCTCCCCTCTTAAAACAGACATTATATGTCAGTCCTTTATTCTATATACACATAGAGAAATTTATTATTATTTCTGGGGTTTACGGTGATTCTCATCACACGGATGGCGGCTTAAAAAATCCGCTCCCAAATTTGTTTTTCCAGATATATACTCAATGCTAAAATTATATGGAGCCAAAAGTAAGGACCATCGGAGTAACCTAGAGTTCTCATGCCTAGCCTGTGCTAGAAACGATAAAGGTTTGTGATCCGTTTGCAACTTAAATGCCTTCCCATACAGATAAATATTGAATTTCTTTATTGCCCATATTACTGCAAGACATTCTTTTTCGCTAGTTGAGTAGTTGATTTCAGCTTTATTCAACTTTCTGCTAGCATATGCCACTGGGCTTAATTCCCCATCCAATGCATCTGATTTCTGTAGTAGAGTTGCACCTAACCCAATATTACTGGCATCCGTCCTTACTATGAATTCTTGACTTAAGTCAGGTAATTTCAAAATAGGTTTGCTTGTGAGCTTTTCCTTCAATTCCTGGTAAGCCATTTCACATTGTGGTGTCCATGTAATGCGATCTGGATGTCCTTTACGTGTCAAATCAGTTAACGGTGCACATATGGAATTAAAGTTTTTGATATACCTCTGGTAGAAACCACATAATGAGACAAAGGATCTCACGTCCTTCTTGGTTTGTGGTCTCGGGGCTTTCTTTAATTTCTCTAAATTCTTTGGGTCAGGGGTCATGTTTCCCTGATAAACTGTGTGCCCCAAGAATTCCAATTCTTTACATCCAACGCAACATTTGGTTGGTCGGGCTGTTAAATTCGCCTCCCTAAGTCGATTAAACAGCATGTTCAGAGAGTCAATGTGTTCCTCAAATGTTTCTGTTGCTATGAGGATATCATCCATAAAATTTGTTATACATGGATTATTCAGAGGGTCCAATAATTTTCTCATCATTCTAGAGAAGACACTAGGCGCATTCTTCAATCCAAATGGCAATCTATTAAACTCATAGTGTCCTTCTGAGGTACTAAAAGCTAGGTATGGTCTAACCTCAGGCTTTACTGGAATCTGATAGTATCCTTTACTCAGATCCACTTTTGAGAAATATTTAGCTTTATTTAGTCTGGCAAACAGCTGATTTGTATCCGGCAATGGATCCACCTGTCCTCCTGTAATAGCATTCAGTCTCCTGTAATCTATACAGAGTCTATGTTCTCCAGAGGGCTTCCTTAAGAGTACAACACCGGAACTATACGAAGATTCACTGTGCGAAATAATTCCTTCCTTCAACAGATAGTCTATCTCTTCCTTCAAAGCTTTCTCCTTAGCAAACGGAATCGAATATGGTTTCATACAGACAGGTGTGGGGTCTATCAGTTTCATATCATATTCCAATAGGTTTGTATGCCCTGGTCGATCTGTTAACACCTCTGCATGATTATTTAGAACCTGTTGCACTCTCTCTTTCTGAGTTTTCGTTAAATGTGTACTGATTTTCACCTGTGCTGCTGTCTCACAGGGGTGTAATGGATATTGAAATGATGAAAGTGGTTCCTTTTTCATCTCCATGGCGATGGACAAGGTCAACAAGTGTGTCTCTTCCTGATGTTCTCTTTCCAAATATTTCTTCAGGAGATTCACAGGATAGATTTTTTCTTTCCCCTTCTTATCTATCTTATAATTTGTTCTAGACACCTTCTCTAAAACTGTATATGGACCTTGCCATCCAATCTGTAACTTATTCTGACTCCCGGGTAAAAGAAGCAGTACCTTCTCTCCCACAGCCAAATTTCTGTCTTTCGCCTTCCTGTTATAATAGGCAGCATGTTTCTTCCTGGCTTGTTTCAAATTTTCATTGGCAAGTTTCCAGCCAGTTTTTAACCGAGTGGTCAGCTCATTCACATATTGGTATGAAGATGTAATGTTTTCCTCTGCCTTTTCATCAGTCCACGTTCTTAACAAAGCTACATATGGACCTTTAATTTTGTGGACCTATTTGTCCATGCACCGGTATGGTCTCTTCCACTCGAAGCTCTATAGTGATGATTTTTCTTCCCAGAATTTTCATGCCCAAAACGACCGCTACCAATTCTTTTCCTGGGGCTTTCTCCCCACTTAAAATTCTTGATGAGAGATTTCCTCTCTACATCTTCTTCCTCCAGTTTGTTTAAGTCCGATTGAGGGATTTTCGGCTTATCCTTTTTGCACTCTCCGCATAGTGGCCATTGTAAAACAGTTAAGTGAAGCTTGTCCGTGAAAAGGGGCTTCCCATTCCATTTGGTCCACTTTATCAAATTTATTTCTCTTTTTTATTATCAGGCCTAATTTTGCCCCATGGCGTGTCCAGGTCCTGATCAATGTTCCCACCTGTGGGTGTTCCCTCATGTGCTATGCTACACCTTTCTACAAAATTCTCAATGTCCCATCTTGCTTTGGGCCAATAATAATTGTGAGCCACCTTTTGAATGATGGTACCTATCTTCTCATGGTCCCCATCTGGTTTCACATGTAGGCTCCTTATTAAGTCTGTCCTATATCTCTTTGGAAGAACCAGCTGACCGTGACCATGGGATCTAGTTCCGGCCTTCCTATACATCAACTTGTTTTTCATGTAAAAATCTCCCTTGCCTGGAGTTGTATGACAAGTTGACAATTTTCTGAAACAAGGCTTGAGGGTCTTGTCCCCAGCCTGTGCCTTCCTCATCTCATCTGGAGTGGTATTCAACATATGATTGTTCATCTTACAATTTTTACACCACCTTTTTCCTTGGTTGAAAGATTTTCTTTCATCATATTTCCTTTCATCGAATTGTGGGGTTTATTTTTATTTTCATACCGTGGCCTATCAAACTGGTGCTTACCTTTGTTTTGATCCCTAGGATCAAATTTATTAAAGTTCTGTGGCGCCCTAAAGTTATCCACCTGTTTCTTTTTATTACCTGTTACCTCTGCTTGAGCTGCTTGATACCTTTCAGCAACATTTAGCAACTCACCCAGCCTCTCTGCACCTTGTTCCATGAGAAACTTTCTCAGGTCTGGAGCCATGGACTCTCTTAATTGCTCTATAAGGACCATTTCCTTAAGATCTTGGGTTTTCCCCAGAGAAGTCCATTTCTCCAAGTATGTCTCTATTCGTGCAGAGAACTGGTGATAGGTTTCACCTGACAGTAGTTTAGCATTCCTAAATTTTTTCCTATAAAATTCTGCATTCTTTTCATATCTTAACAAAAGAGCCTGCTTTAGCATGTCATAATTTTCCTGATCACTTCTGCTCATTTTTGCAAAAACTTCATAAGCTGCCCCACGAAGTCCTTGAGATAACTTTAAGCTCCACCTTTCTCTCTCTAACCCATATGTGGTAGCTAATAGTTCATACCTATTTAGATAGCTCTCTATATCATCGTCTTTCTCAACAAAATGATCTAAATGAAAATTCATAGCTGAGGTTGAGGCTCCCTGGCTAGCAGTGGCATCAGAGGCAAAGGGACTGGCACCATTTTCAGGAGCATGGCCTTGAAACTCAAACTCCCTTAGTCGTAACTCATGTTCCCTTTGTAATCTCTTCTCCTCCTTTTCTGCTTCCCTTTCTGCAGCTAATCTCTTCTCTTCTCTTTCTGCAGCTAATTTCTTCTCTTCTCTTTCTGCTTCCCTTTCTGCAGCTAATCTCTTCTCTTCTCTTTCTGCAGCTAATTTCTTCTCTTCTCTTTCTGCAGCCTGTCTTCTTTCCTCGGCTTCCAATGCTTTAGCCTCTTTGTCAGCCTCAATCTGCAACCTCTTAGCCTCAGCCTCAATCTGCAACCTCTTAATTTCCTTTTCAGCAACCTCTCTTTCTCTTATCAGCCTCTAATTTTTTCTTTTCGGCCTCTTTTTCTAATCTTCTTTCTTCCCGTTCAATATATTTGTCACATTCAGCAGTGACATAAGAAATCATAATTTGCCCGTCCATTCCTAACTCTTTCGCAGTCTGTACAGCAGCAGATCGAAATTTTGCCAGGTCGGCCATTGTCTAACAGATAAATGTCTAAAATATGTAACTAAACAATTTTATCTATGACTAACTAACTTAGGACAACACAGGCACTGTGAGCTCAACCTTATTTATTTTCACCCAAGGATACCTTTTAATTCTTATTATTCCCTGAAGTGAATTACCCCCAATATTTTTAATAGGGAAAGATTCAAAATCCCGAGAGCGAGACCCCAATATATGTGGTGAAGTGGGATGTTATAAATATTTATAGGGGACTTAGTGTACTGACTGAGATCAGCTGTGAAGGTATCTATATCTAATAAGAGTAGTGTATTATAGATAACCTTACTTGCTGCCACATATGTATACCTCAGTCAGAATTATTCTGGAATAGTGTGATGACTACGTTATATGTCTAGGGTATGTGTATGATGAAGTGTAAGTCATAACAACAACAGACAGATAAACAATTTAATTTATTCCACCACACTTGACAACACGTGACACTCACATACATAAAACACTCTACAAGGATATCTTAAAGGAGTCACTGATAACTTTTCAAATAACAATATGTATTCAGTGCTGTCATGAATGTATATGTGTCCTGATTCAAATACAAAGGGAACCAGGAATCACAATCAATTTTAATTACAAGTTATATGTACAGAATTTATTAATATGAATCTTGTAGTGACATATATTATTAATAGTATCCTATGTGTGTCAGTTGTGTAGTGGTAATCTGAGGTAATACTGGTTTTGTTTTGTTCAAGCTCTGTTGGTATTTGTCATCATGACTTCAATAGTTTGTCTTTATTGGAACTAGTATTGGAGATGTTCTCAGTTCCTGGCATTTAAAACAATTAAATTCCCCTCTTAATTTTATTTTACAGTGTCATTTTAAGATGGGGGTACATAATGTTGAGCTCCATGGCCACACTCTCTTATCTTTCGTGATGACTGCAGTAAAAGACTCCTCTGCTCGATTACTTTAATGAGTTCTGGAGCCACCCCACTGGTTGCTATATGGACCAAGGAGTATGCTGTCCACCTCTGGCTTTAGCAAAGCTCTGACCAGGTGCTGCTCAATAACTTTAAGACCACGGTCCCTGAAACAAGAAGGTTGTACCTCCTACTTCAAAACTAATTTACACTCTATTTCTACACTGAGCACAATACATCACAAACATTGAGTTCAGAGCGTTAGGCCAACTGTCAGCTTCATCTGAAATACTTTATACCAGTATTTCCCTCCCTAATGGTTACCACGCCTCTGCAATTCCAGCATTATTTCTGTCTAGTCAATAATCTAGGTGTCAGTGTACTGTTTGGCCATTCCATGCAGTTTTACTTTCCTCCGACACCTTCTGTTCAGGCTGGAGTACTATAGGCTTTACATCATGTTCGCTACTGAACTACACATATATATACAGACATAAATTATCAATTTACATTCAATTTTCATTAAAAGATATTGAATATTTCAAGCTTACCACAATTCATGGAAATAATAATAAACAGTTTCGTTGACTGGCAATGAATATAGCACAACTCCGATCTGCCGATGTCCCAGGCTTTATTTTATAAAAAAATATACACTGGTGCTCAACGCACTGCTTCTTAGTAGGTTTATTACAAGATGTGGCAATGAACAGACGCTCTGAATTGAGTATATTCGCAGCTCTACCCAATCAAACCATGTCTACACATCTTTTCAAAAAAAAAATACTCCTTTTCACGTTTCCCCTGACAACACAAGATAGTATTTATAGCCTGACCAATCGTGTTTAGTCTTACATTTGTTGCGCTCCAATCAAATAGGAGTTAACATGGTAGGCTATTTCCGTAACGTAATGTTTTTTCAAACACGTTATAAAAAAAAAAATTTATGAGCAGAAATGATTTCATGCTGTCAGGCACCCCCACTATTTTATTTTGGTTATAATTTGGTAATTCCTAGACTATTTGCGTAACGTTTTACATATTCTTTGTCAGCAAACCCTAAGGAACCCAAATATACAAATTTAAAAGAGCTAAGTGGCTGCGTTCAAAATATGCATTTTCTACCACCTCCTGTTCACTTCCATCCCCATGTGGTGTCTGGGTACTGTCATGTTTTCAAACGTAAACCCATCTAATGTCATCTTTCCTAATAAGCGTTTTCCAGGTTTTTTAAAACCTAACTCTGGGAAGGTTAGTGTTTTTATCACTGTCCGTCTGAAAAAAAAGTTAGTGCATGTGGCCTTACACGCGTGATGGCAGCAATTGTGTATCGCGCGACGCGTGTTTAGTATTGCATGCTTCCTGCCTTCATTCGCCCCTCTCTCTCTCCTGCTTTATCTGTCTTTTAGTTACGCCGTGTATGGAATGAATGAAATATTAAATCTAGGTCATTGATCAGCTTGCGTATCTCAAGGTCAGTACACGTTTCATTGAAGAAAGCGGGTAATAATACAGTAGGCTTTTACTATCAACGTGAAAGCGTTACAATTTGCAGACGAAGCAGAAAACAAGGGGGATTTCGAGTACAGTCATTGTGACAGCACTGTTCTTTTACCATTGCTCTTTTCTTTATTAAATGTATTTGTTAGGCTTTATATTTACCTGATAATTTATATATGTGGATTAGAATATTCCACGACAAGCACCTATGGGTTTCCCC
Source organism: Oreohelix idahoensis (assembly GCA_024509875.1). Classification (NCBI taxonomy): domain Eukaryota; kingdom Metazoa; phylum Mollusca; class Gastropoda; order Stylommatophora; family Oreohelicidae; genus Oreohelix; species Oreohelix idahoensis. The sequence continues at coordinate 125,182 of JAMPIV010018782.1, read as the reverse complement.
GGTGAGCGATGATGTCGATTCTGTTCAACAATAACAATAACAAAGAAACAACAACCACAAGGATACATATATGGATGCTTGCGTAGAATACACAGTTTAGTGCGGTATGACAAGATCACTGATGTGGAACCGATGACAAGATCACTGATGTGGAACCGATGACAAGATCACTGATGTGGGACAGATGACAAGATCACTGATGTGGAACCGATGACAAGATCACTGATGTGGAACCGATGACAAGATCACTGATGTGGAACTGATGACAAGATCACTAATGTAAAACCGATGACAAGATCACTGATGTGGAACCGATGACAAGGTCACTGATGTGGAACCGATGACAAGAACCAGAGAAGCGTCAGTTGTTGTTTTCCTTTAACTAGGGGTGCTGAGCTTTTTGCTCTTTTGTAGTCAGTAACAAGTTAAAGAGTCCTTGGTATTTGTCACGTAGGTCTTTATATCATTAAATTGCCTACATCTTTTTCCTATTCTCTCACCCGAATCCTTTTATTTTATTATCTTTCCGTACTTGTTTTTTTTCCTGTATTTTTTCGCATCACTTGTTTGCGAAAAATATTTTCTTCAGTATTCTCAAACTTTACCTTGTGTTTTTTCTCATACTGGGATACGTATTCTATTACTTAGATGTCAGTCAGACGAGAAGTGCGATTAAGTTGTAGTCCATCTCAGACATAGGGCCGACTTATCGTTATAGCATTTTCACCTGTCACCGCGGTTTTTCCCAGGCTGAGTTTGCTGGGCAGTGTAAAAAAAAAAATCGCTCTCAATCCCGCCAGAGGCGTGAATCGCGGCAGACATTGCTCGCTAGAGCAGACGGAGTGTCGGGGTTCCCGCATCTGACACCCATGCTCCACGGCGCAGTTCAGACATGTGTCTGGGAATTCCACCTGAAAAGACACCCACTGTTGGCCGGGTCAGCGCGAGGTGCGGAAATGCAGAAGTGTCAGTTATGTAAGACGTCTAGTAATGGTAATGTTAAACGTAAGGTGTTTTACACGGGAAAGGGGAGATGATTTCGGAGTTTGAGAAAATGTGGGATTGTTTGCCTTGTTTTCAAATATCCACCCAGGAGCTGAAATTTGATTTTTCATTTCAGTCCTCAACATCTTCAGTAGACGGAAACACGCGTGCTAGCGAATGAAGCTTGTATAGCGAATTTCATAGTTCTCGTCAGATTTGTGACGAGCTTCTAAATACCTATCTAGTGAATTATCCTAGTCGTGGTGTTACCGTAGTGCTGTGGTGAGATTAATAAAATAGATATCTAGTAGTTTGGAAGGTGGTTAAAGCGTTAAAATCGCTCATTTCATTTTAACTAGTTTCTTTTGAACAGAGTGCTTAATTTATAGTTTGTTTATTTCTCTGTTATATTGTCTGTTATATTCTTTGATGCATCCCTTTCGGTTATACATATAATTTTGGGGGGGGGGGGGGGGGGCTCCGAGATACCCCCCCCCTTTAAAGTGGTCGACCTGCTCCAGGACCTGTTCTCCAACTTAATCTGATGTTTTCTTTCTTCTCGTGATATCACCATGGATTTATTGATTTAGAGCTGGACTTATGACCATCCCTCTCTTCTCCAGCTCTTCCTTCCAGACTTGCAGGTTGGATTGGAGATATTATTCAAGTATTCAGTGGAGTACTGGAAGATGAGACAGGTCTATATTTCGGAGCTGGCATTTGCTGATGATGTTGCCCTTATTGCTAAATCAGAGGCACACTCTCTCAATCAAACCGGACAAGTTCTGGAAGGAAGAGCTGGAGAAGAGATGGTGATGGTCAAAAGGCAGCTCTTAAAAACAAAATTCCATTGGTGATTATCTCGAGATGAAAGAAATCATCAAGATTAAGTTGGGAGAACCAAAATGTCCTGGTGCAGCGTCGACCACCTTTTAAATATCTCGAGAGCCTATTATAGGAAGACCGAAAGGGAGGCATCAAAGAAGAGTTGGGCCACTTCCGAAAAAGCAGAGGCTGGGAGATCTTTTTCCAGTGCCATAAATCGAGAATCCCTCAGCAAGGAACGAGTTTGGTATGAAAACGAAGATGGGCTGTATAACCGGCTACAACCTATTGTCCCATTTTCTTGACATAATGGTTGCGATTCGTGGGCAATGGCTACCAACCCACAAAAGCCAGATACAAACCTCAGGAATGGAGGTATCTGAGGAAAGTGGTTGAAGTAACAAGAAGAGAACAGGGTCCGCAAACCAGACGATCCGTCAAGAGGCCTAAAATCCCATCCGCTGCAGACCCAAATAGAACAGTCCCAACTAAGATGGTTTGGCCATGTCTGCAGAATGGGAGAAGATCGGCTACCACGACAAGCATGGGAAACAAAGAGCCAGGGATCCAGACCTCCAGGACGACCCAGAGTCCGCTGGAAGGACAACATTAGACAATCTTTGAAGGACCGAGGACTAGAATGGAACCAGGCCAGGAAGAAGACAGCTGATAGAATGGTCTGGCGCTCTCTCTTCCAAACCTCTACTACACCTCACGGTAGAAGGGGAACGACTAAGTAAGGAAGTAAGTGTATTCTCTAAAGCTCGAACAGGAGTTACCAGTGGTAACTACATCCAAATAAATTTATATCTTTAGCTTACTTACACTTGTACGCTATTAAGGAAATGTAATTTTAACGGCTACTACTCAGTCGAAACTGTTTTAATAAAAAACCAAAAAAAAAAACAAAAAAAAAAACTTATAACTGCTAGGACACGACAACAGTGTAGTACGTCGACGGCATAACGCACCCATATTACTAATTCCTGATGATCGAGATTTTATATTAACTTTTTTAAATCAACCGGAAAGTTTTAAAGAATAAGTCCAAGCAGTAGGCTTGCTTATTTTTAAAATGTAAGTTTTATTGAGTACATATTAGGTAAATGATTTATATGTGCTTTTTTCTCCTTTATACAGTGAAATACTGGGGTGACCCGAACTTTACCAGCATTTAATAAGAGGTTCATACTTGTGAAGAAATAGACAATCCTTATTTTGAACCACGTGGGTTTCTCAAGTAACACTGATCTGACAGTGCACATGCAAACAGAGTTAGACAGAAATACTATATCCCAATAACGGGTTTTCAAAGACTGTAATGATCAATACTGGGCCTATGAACCAGATCTTAATTTCTTCCATAAACTCTAATGTAAAATTGCTGACTGGCGGCGAGAATAATTTCAATCACAAACATTAACATTTTCCCGACATATTTTTTGGCGAAAGAGTGAATAGTGAAACAAGGCTATCTGGTGAAAGAAGTTGTCCACTGGTCATCTTTCCAAATTAAGGAAATCCTCGTGTTTTTTTATGACTCTGTGTGCCCGTTTAAACTTGCTTATCCAACCTGATTCAAGTGACATTAACAGTAATCAAAATTTAACTGGTGAAGTGAATGCTCCCCGAAAACAGTGGAATAAACCTGTAATTGTAGAGCTGGGATTCGCTTTATCCAAAGAATACAGATTCACTGTAAAGAAGTGTCCTAAGGTTGCGCCAGACTGTGAACTACATCAAGTTTTAGGTAAGAACGTGTGCCAGGATCCCTGATGAAAGAACCGAGTGAAAGTGGACTGATGTGAGTTTTTTTTGTTGATGACTATTGATTCACCCCCACTGTCACAATCTCCTTACGGAAGAGTGGCTGCTTGAGTAAATTGTTCCTTTTTGAAGGACAATATTAGACCCTAATCATATGTATCTATAACTCTTTGGGCCATCATCTGTCGTCCTAACGGGGCTGTGGGCTAACCCTAGAGTTAAGATCATAACGGGGCTATCATCTTTGTAGCAGTTTCCTTGAATTTTATGACTATTTGTATATGTGTTCCTTGATACATTTTTTTTAAGTGTTGTGAGAAGGTTTTTTTAAACTGATAATAAAAATCTCTCTTTGAACTAATCAGTGCGTTGGTCAGCTCGTTCCAATATATATATATATATATTCATTGTTATAGATTTCCCACGTCTGTGTGTGCAACTGTCGTCACGTGTATGTGCGTGCCCGTGAGTAGATAGAAATATATGTAATATGTATATGTGGTAGACTGTCTGACTGCTTAAAATCTGTCGTAGAAGATAGGTGAGAGAGAGAGAGAGAAGATTTTCTCGCATCTCAGAGACAGCCTCTATCACTATTCTATCATCTCACTCGTGGAATCTATTTCCTTTACTAACTCACCCTGGGACTCTCACTCATTCCAAGCTATTCAGAAGGGACCAACCTAAGTCTTAATACTCCTATCGAAAAATCTACGACAGTATTATCTACACTATAGATCTTGGCTTTTTCTGTGGTTTTGCTGCTATTCCGAAACGTGTTAAGTTGAAGTAATGAGCTCTAGTTTCTCCAGCTTGGCTTGCATTTTAAAGGATAATCATATCTAGTTCCAAGCTAAGAGGAAAAAGCGTGTTGCATACTGTGCATTCCCCGCCATCAAAGGGTCTCTCCAAATATGCAAAGCTATACTACTTGTGATGTGTACTGGAAAAGAGCCTACAGTAATCTGACAGCTTATTGTAACCTTATAGCTGCTCTCTGATTTGCTAGCTAAACATGCATTATACCAACTGTCTATTTCGGCAGCCCACCCTTTTGTCCCCGCCCTCTTTCCTGTAAACACGGACTAACGCAGTGTTTACAATCTTCTTTGACCTGTCAGTCTTAACAGGAAACAAAGCACGCTTTGTTTTACCGCGTTGCACTCACGCGAGCTCATCTATTAATCATATAATACTTGACAGACAGCACGTGAGAGAGAAAGAGTGAGAGAGAAAGAGAGATAGAGAGAGATAACAGACTTCTTTGAAGTTTGCTCAGGGGAAATCTAAAAATTCCTAATATCCTTTGATCTTGGAACACGAACGTTCTACAGGTAAAACCGCTAGGAGAGCAGAAAGTATTTGATGTCGATCAACACTCCAGACGAGAACCTCTGGAATACCGAAACGTAAGCCTTTATCTTGCATTTCTGCTTCTGAACTTTTGTGTCCCACACAGTAGTGATAATTAACACTATTAGAGAGTCAAAGAAATAATCCCATTATATTATAATGGGATTATTTCTTTTCATCTCTAATAGTGTTAATTATCACTACTGTGTGGGACAAAAGTTCAGAAGCAGAAATGCAAGATAAAGGCTTACGTTTCGGTATTCCAGAGGTTCTCGTCTGGAGTGTTGATCGACATCAAATACTTTCTGCTCTCCTAGCGGTTTTACCTGTAGAACGTTCGTGTTCCAAGATCAAAGGATATTAGGAATTTTTAGATTTCCCCTGAGCAAACTTCAAAGAAGTCTGTTATCTCTCTCTATCTCTCTTTCTCTCTCACTCTTTCTCTCTCACGTGCTGTCTGTCAAGTATTATATGATTAATAGATGAGCTCGCGTGAGTGCAACGCGGTAAAACAAAGCGTGCTTTGTTTCCTGTTAAGACTGACAGGTCAAAGAAGATTGTAAACACTGCGTTAGTCCGTGTTTACAGGAAAGAGGGCGGGGACAAAAGGGTGGGCTGCCGAAATAGACAGTTGGTATAATGCATGTTTAGCTAGCAAATCAGAGAGCAGCTATAAGGTTACAATAAGCTGTCAGATTACTGTAGGCTCTTTTCCAGTACACATCACAAGTAGTATAGCTTTGCATATTTGGAGAGACCCTTTGATGGCGGGGAATGCACAGTATGCAACACGCTTTTTCCTCTTAGCTTGGAACTAGATATGATTATCCTTTAAAATGCAAGCCAAGCTGGAGAAAACTAGAGCTCATTACTTCAACTTAACACGTTTCGGAATAGCAGCAAAACCACAGAAAAAGCCAAGATCTATAGTGTAGATAATACTGTCGTAGATTTTTCGATAGGAGTATTAAGACTTAGGTTGGTCCCTTCTGAATAGCTTGGAATGAGTGAGAGTCCCAGGGTGAGTTAGTAAAGGAAATAGATTCCACGAGTGAGATGATAGAATAGTGATAGAGGCTGTCTCTGAGATGCGAGAAAATCTTCTCTCTCTCTCTCTCACCTATCTTCTACGACAGATTTTAAGCAGTCAGACAGTCTACCACATATACATATTACATATATTTCTATCTACTCACGGGCACGCACATACACGTGACGACAGTTGCACACACAGACGTGGGAAATCTATAACAATGAATATATATATATATATATTGGAACGAGCTGACCAACGCACTGATTAGTTCAAAGAGAGATTTTTATTATCAGTTAAAAAAAATCTTCTCACAACACTTAAAAAAAATGTATCAAGGAACACATATACAAATAGTCATAAAATTCAAGGAAACTGCTACAAAGATGATAGCCCCGTTATGATCTTAACTCTAGGGTTAGCCCACAGCCCCGTTAGGACGACAGATGATGGCCCAAAGAGTTATAGATACATATGATTAGGGTCTAATATTGTCCTTCAAAAAGGAACAATTTACTCAAGCAGCCACTCTTCCGTAAGGAGATTGTGACGTGGGGGTGAATCAATAGTCATCAACAAAAAAAACTCACTCAGTCCACTTTCACTCGGTTCTTTCATCAGGGATCCCTGGCACACGTTCTTACCTAAAACTTGATGTAGTTCACAGTCTGGCGCAACCTTAGGACACTTCTTTACAGTGAATCTGTATTCTTTGGATAAAGCGAATCCCAGCTCTACAATTACAGGTTTATTCCACTGTTTTCGGGGAGCATTCACTTCACCAGTTAAATTTTGATTACTGTTAATGTCACTTGAATCAGGTTGGATAAGCAAGTTTAAACGGGCACACAGAGTCATAAAAAAACACGAGGATTTCCTTAATTTGGAAAGATGACCAGTGGACAACTTCTTTCACCAGATAGCCTTGTTTCACTATTCACTCTTTCGCCAAAAAAATATGTCGGGAAAATGTTAATGTTTGTGATTGAAAATTATTCTCGCCGCCAGTCAGCAATTTTTACATTAGAGTTTATGGAAGAAATTAAGATCTGGTTCATAGGCCCAGTATTGATCATTACAGTCTTTGAAAACCCGTTATTGGGATATAGTATTTCTGTCTAACTCTGTTTGCATGTGCACTGTCAGATCAGTGTTACTTGAGAAACCCACGTGGTTCAAAATAAGGATTGTCTATTTCTTCACAAGTATGAACCTCTTATTAAATGCTGGTAAAGTTCGGGTCACCCCAGTATTTCACTGTATAAAAGGAAAAGCACATATATTCATCTACCTATTATTGTACTCAAATAAACTTAACATAGTTAAATAGCAAGCCTACAGCTTGACTTATTATTTAAACTTCGTGAAATAAGTTATATACAATCGAATTCATCAGGAATTAGAAATATGGTGCGTATTCCTTCACTACTTCACTGATTATTGGCCAGTGTCTAGCATTTTATAAGTTTGATATTAAAACATTTCGACTGAGTATTAGCCGTTAAATTTTTTTTTTAAAATCCTTATAGCTACTAGTTTTGTAAGCTAAAGATATAATTTATTATGTATTTCCACTGTAACTCGTCGATTAAAGAATACCTTACTTACTTACTTACTTAGTCGTTCCCCTTCTACCGTGAGGTGTAGAGGTTTGGAAGAGAGAGCGCCAGACCATTCTATCAGCTGTCTTCTTCCTGGCCTGGTTCCATTCTAGTCCTCGGTCCTTCAAAGATTGTCTAATGTTTTCCTCCCAGCGGACTCTGGGTCGTCCTGGAGGTCTGGATCCCTGGCTCTTTGTTTCCCATGCTTGTCGTGGTAGCCGATCTTCTCCCATTCTGCAAAAATGGCCAAACCATCATAATTAGGACTAATCTATTTTGGGTCTGCAGCGGGTGGGATTTTAGGCCTTGACGGATCGTTCTGGTTGCGGACCATGTCTCTTCTTGTTACTTCAACCACCTTCCTCAGATACCTCATTTCTGAGGTTTGGATCTGGCTTTTGTGGGTTGTAGTCATTGCCCACGACTCGCATCCATATGTCAAGACTGGGACATAGGTGGAGCGGTATACAGCCATCTTCGTTTTCTTACCAACCTCTTTCTTGCTGTGGAATCCACGATTTATGGCCTGAAAAAGTCTCCCAGCCGCTGCTTTTCGAGTGGCCAACTCTTCTTTGATGCCTCCCTTTCGGTCTATAATAGCTCCGAGATATTTAAAGTGGTCGACCTGCCCAGGACCTGTTCTCCCAACTTAATCTGATGTTTTCTTTCTTCTCGTGATATCACCATGGATTTTGTTTTAGAGCTGCTTATGACCATCCCTCTCTTCTCCAGCTCTTCCTTCCAGACTTGCAGGTTGGATTGGAGATGTGCCTCTGATTTAGCAATCAGGGCAACATCATCAGCAAATGCCAGCTCCGAATATAGACCTGTCTCATCTTCCAGTACCCCACTGAATACTTGAATAATATCTCCAATCCAACCTGCAAGTCTGGAAGGAAGAGCTGGAGAAGAGAGGGATGGTCATAAGCAGCTCTAAATCAAAATCCATGGTGATATCACGAGAAGAAAGAAAACATCAGATTAAGTTGGGAGAACAGGTCCTGGAGCAGGTCGACCACTTTAAATATCTCGGAGCTATTATAGACCGAAAGGGAGGCATCAAAGAAAACTATAACAGACAATATAACAGAGAATATAACAAACTATAAATTAAGCACTCTGTTCAAAAGAAACTAGTTAAAATGAAATGAGCGATTTAACGCTTTAACCACTTTCCAAACTACTAGATATCTATTTTATTAATCTCACCACAGCACTACGGTAACACCACGACTAGGATAATTCACTAGATAGGTATTTAAAGCTCGTCACAAATCTGACGAGAACTATGAAATTTCCCGCTATACAAGCTTCATTCGCTAGCACGCGTGTTTTCCGTCTACTGAAGATGTTGAGGACTGAAATTGAAATCAAATTTCAGCTCCTGGGTGGATATTTGAAAACAAGGGCAAACAATCCCACAATTTTCTCAAACTCCGAAATCATCTCCCCTTTCCCGTTGTAAAACACCTTACGTTTAACATTACCCTTACTAGACGTCTTACATAACTGACACTTCTGCATTTCCGCACCTCGCGCTGACCCGGCCAACAGTGGGTGTCTTTTCAGGTGGAATTCCCAGACACATGTCTGAACTGCGCCGTGGAGCATGGGTGTCAGATGCGGGAACCCCGACACTCCGTCTGCTCTAGCGAGCAATGTCTGCCGCGATTCACGCCTCTGGCCGGGGATTGGAGAGCGATTTTTACACTGCCCAGCAACTCAGCCTGGGAAACCGCGGTGACAGGTGAAAATACTATAACGATAAGTCGGCCCTATGTCTGAGATGGGACTACAACTTAATCGCACTTCTCGTCTGACTGAGATCTAAGTAAGAGAATTACGTAGCCGAGTATAAGAAAAAAACGCCGGTAAATTGTGAGAATACTGAAGAAAACATTTTTCGCAAACGAGTGATGCGAAAAAAATACAGGAAAAACAAGTACGGAAAGATAATAAAATAAAAGGATTCGGGTCAGAGAATAGGAAGATGATGTAGGCAATTTAATGATATAAAGACCTACGTGACAAATACCAAGGACTCTTTAACTTTGTTACTGACTACAAAAAGAGCAAAAAGCTCAGCACCCCTAGTTAAAGGAAAACAACAACTGACGCTTCTCTGGTTCTTGTTTCATCGGTTCCACCATCAGTGACCTTGTCATCAGATTCCACATCAGTGGATCTTGTCATCGGTTTTACATTAGTGATCTTGTCAGCAGTTCCCCATCAGTGATCTTGACATCGGTTCCACATCAGTGAACTTGTCATCGGTTCCACATCAGTGATCTTGTCATCTGTCCCACATCAGTGATCTTGTCATCGGTTCCACATCAGTGATCTTGTCATCGGTTCCACATCAGTGATCTTGTCATACCGCACTAAACTGTGTATTGTACGCAAGCATCCATATATGTATCCTTGTGGTTTGTTGTTTCTTTGTTATTGTTATTGTTGAACAGAATCGACATCATCGCTCACCGGGGTCAAACCCATAGGTGCTTGTCGTGGAATATTCTAATTCACATATATAAATTATCAAGTAAATATAAAGCCTAATAAATACATATAATAAATAAAGGAAGAAGAATGGTAAAAGAACAGTGCTGTCACAATGACTGTACTCGAAATCCCCCTTGTTTTCTGCTTCGTCTGCAAATTGTAACGCTTTCACGTTGATAGTAAAAGCCTACTGTATTATTACCCGCTTTCTTCAATGAAACGTGTACTGACCTTGAGATACGCAAGCTGATCAATGACCTAGATTTAATATTTCATTCATTCCATACACGGCGTAACTAAAAGACAGATAAAGCAGGAGAGAGAGAGGGGCGAATGAAGGCAGGAAGCATGCAATACTAAACACGCGCCGCGATACACAATTGCTGCCATCACGCGTGTAAGGCCACATGCACTAACTTTTTTTTCAGACGGACAGTGATAAAAACACTAACCTTCCCAGAGTTAGGTTTTAAAAAACCTGGAAAACGCTTATTAGGAAAGATGACATTAGATGGGTTTACGTTTGAAAACATGACAGTACCCAGACACCACATGGGGATGGAAGTGAACAGGAGGTGGTAGAAAATGCATGTTTTGAACGCAGCCACTTAGCTCTTTTAAATTTGTATATTTGGGTTCCTTAGGGTTTGCTGACAAAGAATATGTAAAACGTTACGCAAATAGTCTAGGAATTACCAAATTATAACCAAAATAAAATAGTGGGGGTGCCTGACAGCATGAAATCATTTCTGCTCATAAAATTTTTTAATAACGTGTTTGAAAAAACATTACGTTACAGAAATAGCCTACCATGTTAACTCCTATTTGATTGGAGCGCCACAAATGTAAGACTAAACACGATTGGTCAGGCTATAAATACTATCTTGTGTTGTCAGGGGAAACGTGAAAAGGAGTATTTTTTTTTTGAAAAGATGTGTAGACATGGTTTGATTGGGTAGAGCTGCGAATATACTCAATTCAGAGCGTCTGTTCATTGCCACATCTTGTAATAAACCTACTAAGAAGCAGTGCGTTGAGCACCAGTGTATATTTTTTATAAAATAAAGCCTGGGACATCGGCAGATCGGAGTTGTGCTATATTCATTGCCAGTCAACGAAACTGTTTATTATTATTTCCATGAATTGTGGTAAGCTTGAAATATTTCAATATCTTTTAATGAAAATTGAATGTAAATTGATAATTTATGTCTGTATATATGTGTAGTTCAGTAGCGAACATGATGTAAAGCCTATGGTACTCCAGCCTGAACAGAAGGTGTCGGAGGAAAGTAAAACTGCATGGAATGGCCAAACAGTACACTGACACCTAGATTATTGATTAGACAGAAATAATGCTGGAATTGCAGAGGCGTGGTAACCATTAGGGAGGGAAATACTGGTATAAAGTATTTCAGATGAAGCTGACAGTTGGCCTAACGCTCTGAACTCAATGTTTGTGATGTATTGTGCTCAGTGTAGAAATAGAGTATAAATTAGTTTTGAAGTAGGAGGTACAACCTTCTTGTTTCAGGGACCGTGGTCTTAAAGTTATTGAGCAGCACCTGGTCAGAGCTTTGCTGAAGCCAGGGGTGGACAGCATACTCCTTGATCCATATAGCAACCAGTGGGGTGGCTCCAGAACTCATTAAAGTAATCGAGCAGAGGAGTCTTTTACTGCAGTCATCACAAAAGATAAGAGAGTGTGGCCATGGAGCTCAACATTATGTACCCCCATCTTAAAATGACATTGTAAAATAAAATTAAGAGGGGAATTTAATTGTTTTAATACCAGGAACTGAGAACATCTCCAATACTAGTTCCAATAGAAACAAACTATTGAAGTCATGATGACAAATACCAACAGAGCTTGAACAAAACAAAACCAGTATTACCTCATATTACCACTACACAAATGACACACATAGGATACTATTAATAATATATGTCACTACAAGATTCATATTAATAAATTCTGTACATATAACTTGTAATTTAAATTGATTGTGATTCCTGGTTCCCTTTGTATTTGAATCAGGACACATATACATTCATGACAGCACTGAATACATATTGTTATTTGAAAAGTTATCAGTGACTCCTTTAAGATATCCTCTTAGAGTGTTTTATGTATGTGAGTGTCACAGTGTTGTCAGGTGTGGTGGAATAAATTAAATTGTTTATCTGTCTGTTGTTGTTATGACTTACACTTCATCATACACATACCCTAGACATATAACGTAGTCATCACACTATTCCAGAATAATTCTGACTGAGGTATACATATGTGGCAGCAAGTAAGGTTATCTATAATACACTACTCTTATTAGATATAGATACCTTCACAGCTGATCTCAGTCAGTACACTAAGTCCCCTATAAATATTTATAACATCCCACTTCACCACATATATTGGGGTCTCGCTCTCGGGATTTTGAATCTTTCCCTATTAAAAATATTGGGGGGTAATTCACTTCAGGGAATAATAAGAATTAAAAGGTATCCTTGGGTGAAAATAAATAAGGTTGAGCTCACAGTGCCTGTGTTGTCCGGAGTAATTAGTCATAGATAAAATTGTTTAGTTACATATTTTAGACATTTATCTGTTAGACAATGGCCGACCTGGCAAAATTTCGATCTGCTGCTGTACAGACTGCGAAAGAGTTAGGAATGGACGGGCAAATTATGATTTCTTATGTCACTGCGGAATGTGACAAATATATTGAACGGGAAGAAAGAAGATTAGAAAAAGAGGCCGAAAGAAAATTAGAGGCTGAAAAGGAAATTAAGAGGTTGCAGATTGAGGCTGAGGCTAAGAGGTTGCAGATTGAGGCTGACAAAGAGGCTAAAGCATTGGAAGCCGAGGAAAGAAGACAGGCTGCAGAAAGAGAAGAGAAGAAATTAGCTGCAGAAAGAGAAGAGAAGAGATTAGCTGCAGAAAGGGAAGCAGAAAGAGAAGAGAAGAAATTAGCTGCAGAAAGAGAAGAGAAGAGATTAGCTGCAGAAAGGGAAGCAGAAAAGAAGGAGAAGAGATTACAAAGGGAACATGAGTTACGACTAAGGGAGTTTGAGTTTCAAGGCCATGCTCCTGAAAATGGTGCCAGTCCCTTTGCCTCTGATGCCACTGCTAGCCAAGGAGCCTCAACCTCAGCTATGAATTTTCATTTAGATCATTTTGTTGAAAAAGACGATGATATAGAGAGCTATCTAAATAGGTATGAACTATTAGCTACCACATATGGGTTAGAGAGAGAAAGGTGGAGCTTAAAGTTATCTCAGGGACTTCGTGGGGCAGCTTATGAAGTTTTTGCAAAAATGAGCAGAAGTGATCAGGAAAATTATGACATGCTAAAGCAGGCTCTTTTGTTAAGATATGAAAAGAATGCAGAATTTTATAGGAAAAAATTTAGGAATGCTAAACTACTGTCAGGTGAAACCTATCACCAGTTCTCTGCACGAATAGAAACATACTTGGAGAAATGGACTTCTCTGGGGAAAACCCAAGATCTTAAGGAAATGGTCCTTATAGAGCAATTAAGAGAGTCCATGGCTCCAGACCTGAGAAAGTTTCTCATGGAACAAGGTGCAGAGAGGCTGGGTGAGATGCTAAATGTTGCTGAAAGGTATCAAGCAGCTCAAGCAGAGGTAACAGGTAATAAAAAGAAACAAGTGGATAACTTTAGGGCACCACAGAACTTTAATAAATTTGATCCTAGGGATCAAAACAAGGTAAGCACCAGTTTGATAGGCCACGGTATGATGTTGAATACCACTCCAGATGAGATGAGGAAGGCACAGGCTGGGGACAAGACCCTCAAGCCTTGTTTCAGAAAATTGTCAACTTGTCATACAACTCCAGGCAAGGGAGATTTTTTACATGAAAAACAAGTTGATGTATAGGAAGGCCGGAACTAGATCCCATGGTCACGGTCAGCTGGTTCTTCCAAAGAGATATAGGACAGACTTAATAAGGAGCCTACATGTGAAACCAGATGGGGACCATGAGAAGATAGGTACCATCATTCAAAAGGTGGCTCACAATTATTATTGGCCCAAAGCAAGATGGGACATTGAGAATTTTGTAGAAAGGTGTAGCATAGCACACGAGGGAACACCCACAGGTGGGAACATTGATCAGGACCTGGACACGCCATGGGGCAAAATTAGGCCTGATAATAAAAAGAGAAATAAATTTGATAAAGTGGACCAAATGGAATGGGAAGCCCCTTTTCACGGACAAGCTTCACTTAACTGTTTTACAATGGCCACTATGCGGAGAGTGCAAAAAGGATAAGCCGAAAATCCCTCAATCGGACTTAAACAAACTGGAGGAAGAAGATGTAGAGAGGAAATCTCTCATCAAGAATTTTAAGTGGGGAGAAAGCCCCAGGAAAAGAATTGGTAGCGGTCGTTTTGGGCATGAAAATTCTGGGAAGAAAAATCATCACTATAGAGCTTCGAGTGGAAGAGACCATACCGGTGCATGGACAAATAGGTCCACAAAATTAAAGGTCCATATGTAGCTTTGTTAAGAACGTGGACTGATGAAAAGGCAGAGGAAAACATTACATCTTCATACCAATATGTGAATGAGCTGACCACTCGGTTAAAAACTGGCTGGAAACTTGCCAATGAAAATTTGAAACAAGCCAGGAAGAAACATGCTGCCTATTATAACAGGAAGGCGAAAGACAGAAATTTGGCTGTGGGAGAGAAGGTACTGCTTCTTTTACCCGGGAGTCAGAATAAGTTACAGATTGGATGGCAAGGTCCATATACAGTTTTAGAGAAGGTGTCTAGAACAAATTATAAGATAGATAAGAAGGGGAAAGAAAAAATCTATCCTGTGAATCTCCTGAAGAAATATTTGGAAAGAGAACATCAGGAAGAGACACACTTGTTGACCTTGTCCATCGCCATGGAGATGAAAAAGGAACCACTTTCATCATTTCAATATCCATTACACCCCTGTGAGACAGCAGCACAGGTGAAAATCAGTACACATTTAACGAAAACTCAGAAAGAGAGAGTGCAACAGGTTCTAAATAATCATGCAGAGGTGTTAACAGACCGACCAGGGCATACAAACCTATTGGAATATGATATGAAACTGATAGACCCCACACCTGTCTGTATGAAACCATATTCGATTCCGTTTGCTAAGGAGAAAGCTTTGAAGGAAGAGATAGACTATCTGTTGAAGGAAGGAATTATTTCGCACAGTGAATCTTCGTATAGTTCCGGTGTTGTACTCTTAAGGAAGCCCTCTGGAGAACATAGACTCTGTATAGATTACAGGAGACTGAATGCTATTACAGGAGGACAGGTGGATCCATTGCCGGATACAAATCAGCTGTTTGCCAGACTAAATAAAGCTAAATATTTCTCAAAAGTGGATCTGAGTAAAGGATACTATCAGATTCCAGTAAAGCCTGAGGTTAGACCATACCTAGCTTTTAGTACCTCAGAAGGACACTATGAGTTTAATAGATTGCCATTTGGATTGAAGAATGCGCCTAGTGTCTTCTCTAGAATGATGAGAAAATTATTGGACCCTCTGAATAATCCATGTATAACAAATTTTATGGATGATATCCTCATAGCAACAGAAACATTTGAGGAACACATTGACTCTCTGAACATGCTGTTTAATCGACTTAGGGAGGCGAATTTAACAGCCCGACCAACCAAATGTTGCGTTGGATGTAAAGAATTGGAATTCTTGGGGCACACAGTTTATCAGGGAAACATGACCCCTGACCCAAAGAATTTAGAGAAATTAAAGAAAGCCCCGAGACCACAAACCAAGAAGGACGTGAGATCCTTTGTCTCATTATGTGGTTTCTACCAGAGGTATATCAAAAACTTTAATTCCATATGTGCACCGTTAACTGATTTGACACGTAAAGGACATCCAGATCGCATTACATGGACACCACAATGTGAAATGGCTTACCAGGAATTGAAGGAAAAGCTCACAAGCAAACCTATTTTGAAATTACCTGACTTAAGTCAAGAATTCATAGTAAGGACGGATGCCAGTAATATTGGGTTAGGTGCAACTCTACTACAGAAATCAGATGCATTGGATGGGGAATTAAGCCCAGTGGCATATGCTAGCAGAAAGTTGAATAAAGCTGAAATCAACTACTCAACTAGCGAAAAAGAATGTCTTGCAGTAATATGGGCAATAAAGAAATTCAATATTTATCTGTATGGGAAGGCATTTAAGTTGCAAACGGATCACAAACCTTTATCGTTTCTAGCACAGGCTAGGCATGAGAACTCTAGGTTACTCCGATGGTCCTTACTTTTGGCTCCATATAATTTTAGCATTGAGTATATATCTGGAAAAACAAATTTGGGAGCGGATTTTTTAAGCCGCCATCCGTGTGATGAGAATCACCGTAAACCCCAGAAATAATAATAAATTTCTCTATGTGTATATAGAATAAAGGACTGACATATAATGTCTGTTTTAAGAGGGGAGATGTCGTGGAATATTCTAATCCACATATATAAATTATCAGGTAAATATAAAGCCTAACAAATACATTTAATAAAGAAAAGAGCAATGGTAAAAGAACAGTGCTGTCACAATGACTGTACTCGAAATCCCCCTTGTTTTCTGCTTCGTCTGCAAATTGTAACGCTTTCACGTTGATAGTAAAAGCCTACTATATTATTACCCGCTTTCTTCAATGAAACGTGTACTGACCTTGAGATACGCAAGCTGATCAATGACCTAGATTTAATATTTCATTCATTCCATACACGGCGTAACTAAAAGACAGATAAAGCAGGAGAGAGAGAGAGGGGCGAATGAAGGCAGGAAGCATGCAATACTAAACACGCGTCGCGCGATACACAATTGCTGCCATCACGCGTGTAAGGCCACATGCACTAACTTTTTTTCAGACGGACAGTGATAAAAAACACTAACCTTCCCAGAGTTAGGTTTTAAAAAACCTGGAAAACGCTTATTAGGAAAGATGACATTAGATGGGTTTACGTTTGAAAACATGACAGTACCCAGACACCACATGGGGATGGAAGTGAACAGGAGGTGGTAGAAAATGCATGTTTTGAACGCAGCCACTTAGCTCTTTTAAATTTGTATATTTGGGTTCCTTAGGATTTGCTGACAAAGAATATGTAAAACGTTACGCAAATAGTCTAGGAATTACCAAATTATAACCAAAATAAAATAGTGGGGGTGCCTGACAGCATGAAATCATTTCTGCTCATAAAAATTTTTTTTTATAACGTGTTTGAAAAAACATTACGTTACAGAAATAGCCTACCATGTTAACTCCTATTTGATTGGAGCGCCACAAATGTAAGACTAAACACGATTGGTCAGGCTATAAATACTATCTTGTGTTGTCAGGGGAAACGTGAAAAGGAGTATTTTTTTTTTGAAAAGATGTGTAGACATGGTTTGATTGGGTAGAGCTGCGAATATACTCAATTCAGAGCGTCTGTTCATTGCCACATCTTGTAATAAACCTACTAAGAAGCAGTGCGTTGAGCACCAGTGTATATTTTTTATAAAATAAAGCCTGGGACATCGGCAGATCGGAGTTGTGCTATATTCATTGCCAGTCAACGAAACTGTTTATTATTTCTATGAATTGTGGTAAGCTTGAAATATTCAATATCTTTTAATGAAAATTGAATGTAAATTGATAATTTATGTCTGTATATATGTGTAGTTCAGTAGCGAACATGATGTAAAGCCTATGGTACTCCAGCCTGAACAGAAGGTGCCGGAGGAAAGTAAAACTGCATGGAATGGCCAAACAGTACACTGACACCTAGATTATTGATTAGACAGAAATAATGCTGGAATTGCAGAGGCGTGGTAACCATTAGGGAGGGAAATACTGGTAAGCTTTGCTAAAGCCAGAGGTGGACAGCATACTCCTTGGTCCATATAGCAACCAGTGGGGTGGCTCCAGAACTCATTAAAGTAATCGAGCAGAGGAGTCTTTTACTGCAGTCATCACGAAAGATAAGAGAGTGTGGCCATGGAGCTCAACATTATGTACCCCCATCTTAAAATGACACTGTAAAATAAAATTAAGAGGGGAATTTAATTGTTTTAATACCAGGAACTGAGAACATCTCCAATACTAGTTCCAATAGAAACAAACTATTGAAGTCATGATGACAAATACCAACAGAGCTTGAACAAAACAAAACCAGTATTACCTCATATTACCACTACACAAATGACACACATAGGATACTATTAATAATATATGTCACTACAAGAATCATATTAATAAATTCTGTACATATAACTTGTAATTAAAATTGATTGTGATACCTGGTTCCCTTTGTATTTGAATCAGGACACATATACATTCATGACAGCACTGAATACATATTGTTATTTGAAAAGTTATCAGTGACTCCTTTAAGATATCCTTGTAGAGTGTTTTATGTATGTGAGTGTCACAGTGTTGTCAAGTGTGGTGGAATAAATTAAATTGTTTATCTGTCTGTTGTTGTTATGACTTACACTTCATCATACACATACCCTAGACATATAACGTAGTCATCACACTATTCCAGAATAATTCTGACTGAGGTATACATATGTGGCAGCAAGTAAGGTTATCTATAATACACTACTCTTATTAGATATAGATACCTTCACAGCTGATCTCAGTCAGTACACTAAGTCCCCTATAAATATTTATAACATCCCACTTCACCACAGTGCTCAGTATCCCTCAGTATATGTCGAAGAGTGTTTCTGTAGCTCGCTGGTTATAAACACGATGGATGCATCCTCTCATACGTCCATCTCTGCTAGCCTGTCATGCCAAATTCCAACAGTCTTAACCTTTATGAGTTATCTATTGCAGTGTCATTCTCTAACACGTGATCATAAATCGATCTCCGTATCTCTCCCTTATCCATATCCAGTGTCCCCATTGTTGGTGCTCTTGATGCTAGTCTGTCAGCTATCTTAATCCAGGTACCCCTGCATGACCAGGACAGTAGATCTGCACCAGTTCCTGCAGATTCGAAGCTGCTTTGTTTCTTTGTGTGTAAACTCAAGTGTCATTGTTTTCTACGTAGACTCAGAAACAGCGCTGCAAGTTAAGCTTTATGTTAAAACTTGTCGGGACCTAACAGGAAATATGAAGCAGCAGCAGATATAATTGATCATCATATTTTTCCTTTTCGCTTCTTATGGAGCAGGAAGCTACTAAATCTTTGATGAGGCAGCATGTAAATCTTTGATGAGGCAGCATGTAAATCTTTGATGAGGCAGCATGTAAATCTTTGATGAGGCAGCATGTAAATCTTTGATAAGCATGTAAACAAAGAGAAAATGTATGACACTACACTGGGCAGTTAAAATAATCAGCTGCATTAAATATTATTTCGTAAGCTCTTTAACATATGTTTTTACATTTTATGTTGTTTTCGACAACTGCCTGGTGTTGGAGATAAAGACATACTTGCAAAGATATATCATTCAAATTTGTAGTATATGTATATTTCCGATATATTTAACATCTCAATTAAGCGTCCTGTAATTAACAATCAATAAATCCAACCAGCATTCCGGGATAACATGGAGAAAGTTCACATTACAACTTGAAAGAAATTGAACACCAATTAAAAGAACACGCAGGTCTTTCAATATTTTTTTTTCCCCGTGTGCATTGACCTAAGTCATGATATTATTGATCACAAAGATCCAATGAAGTTAAAATGTGTTGGAACAGAGTGAAATTGCTACAGGAGCCTTACTGCTCGTATGTCTGATTACTTGCTCGTATGTCTGGTTACTTGTTCGTATGTCTGGTTACTTGCTCGTATGTCTGGTTACTTGCTCGTATGTCTGGTTACTTGCTCGAATGTCTGATTACTTGTTAGTATATCTGGTTACCTGCTCGCATGTCTGGTTACTTGCTCGTATGTCTGGCTACTTGCTCGTTTGTCTGGTTACTCGCTCGCATGTCTGGTTACTTGCTCATATGTCTAGTTACTTGCTCATATGTCTAGTTACTTGCTCGTATTTCTGGTTACTTGCTCGTAAATCTAGTTACTTTCTCGTATATATGGTTACTTTCTCATATAACTAGTTATGTGCTCGTATATCTGGTTACTTGCTCGTACATCTGGTTACTTGCTCGTATATCTGGTTACTTGCTCGTATATCTGGTTTCTTGCTCGTATATCTGGTTACGCGCTCGTATATCTGTTACTTCCTCATACATTTGGTAACTTGATCGTATATATGGTTACGTACTCGTACAACTGGTTACGTGCTCGTATAACTGGTTACTTTCTCGTACATCTGGTTACTTGCTCGTATGTCTGATTACTTGCTCGTATATATGATTACTTGCTCGTATACTTGGTTACGTCCTCGTATACTTGGTTACGTGCTCGTTCAACTGGTTACGTGCTTGTATATCTGGTTACTTGCTTGTACATCTGGTTACTTTCTCGCATTACTAGTTACATGCGTGTGTGTCTGATTACTTACTCGTATTATCTGGTTACGTGTTCGTACAACTAGTTTAGTGCTCGTATAGCTGGTTACTTGCTTGTATATCCGGTTACTTGCTCGTATATCTGGTTACTTGTTCATATATCTGGTTATTTGCTCGTATACCTGGCTACTTGCTCGTATATGTCGCAAAAGCTGTTTACAAAACATTGTAAAGCGACCTCGCGCAGTCTTACTGACCAATCATCTATCGCGAATCACGGGGCACGCAGACGCAAACGGCAAGCATTAGGCAAAATAGAGATGTAGACATATATTGGTTTGTCGAAGACTAGTCATCGATTGGAAGGGATAAAATGGATCAGAATGAAATTATTGTGAAAAGGATTTCACCTTTAATTCCATGAGAGGATTGTGAATATATTGATATAAGGAACAACGGTAGGGGTTTAGCATGCACCTAGATAAATGCTGATTACTGGTGTCTACAATCGAGTTGAAAGCATGAAAACCCACATCTGCTGAAAATAGAAAATTAAAGAAGAGATAGATTGTGGAAATACATGTATAGGAAGACAGATCTAAATCGGCTGAATAAAACACAAGATAGGTTGGAACAGGATCGATAGTAAACAAGCTGAGAATGATGAAAAGTAAGTTTCAAGAAACGCACACCTCTTCTAAAATCACCGATTCGATAAGAAAATTTCAGTAAATTAATATGAAACAAATATAAAGGTATGTTATCAGGCACTCGCAGGAAATAAAGAAGTAGAACACCAGACAACAGAAAAAAACAACAGACATGAGTGGCTTACCCAGGATTTGAACACTGGACCTTCCGTGCGACAACCCCGCCAAGCCATGCAAGTGAATCACACTATCCTCCCTGCCATCTACACATCATCAAAAAAATGATGTTTCAATGGCAGGTCATCAGTGCGAACCACAATACCCGACACCGGAAGTTCACCATGGGCAGTTCAGCCTATTAATGACGCAGTCACTTCTGTTGTTTCTCTATCCTGCAGTATAGGCCAATCCAACAAGACAAGGACCTTAATAATGTCCAGTAAATGATAGTAGACTAGAACAGTGAGAACAGGACAGTGGGTAGGTTTGGTATTGTATAAACATTTATTACATGATGTGTAGATGGCAGGGAGGATAGTGTGATTCACTTGCATGGCTAGGCGGGGTTGTCGCATGGAAGGTCCAGTGTTCAAATCCTGGGTAAGCCACTCATGTCTGTTGTTTTTCTGTTGTCTGGTGTTCTACTTCTTTATTTCCTGCGAGTGCCTGATAACATACCTTTATATTTGTTTCATATTAATTTACTGTTTACAGGCCTCGGGTTTCCCTTCCTTATGTGTAATAAGAAAATGTCAGGCCTAGTCTTAGACTGTGACGTCAGTACCTCTCGGCCGTACGATGGGAGCCAATAAAAAGCGGAGCGCTAAATTGAAAGGACACACTGAAAGAAAGTTTGAGACAGACTGGATGCAGAGTTTGCAACTACGCCTTTGCCATCTGAATTGCGAGCAATCTGCCAAATAATTTAAGTCCAGTGTCTGGTTTCTGAAGACTGAGGGTTTCATGTAACAACTCAAACCAGACTGTCAAGTACCAGAAGCCTGTGTTGTTCATCAGAGGCAATCCCACAAAAGTGCAGGACCCCAAAGAGTGAACTACAGCTGGTCATTGGTACCCCTATTGCTGGGTCTGCCAATGTTGATAAATACAGTGACCGTTCAGTGTCAGCACTATCAAGATTCAAAGATAAGTGTCAATTAAGGCACAGACAGAATCCATATATGAACCAACAGCCAATGTTTGTGATATGAAACAAACATTTACAACAGTATTCCAATTATTGTAGAATTCAGTCAAATGATGACAGTAATCTGTAAAGCCACAGGACTAAGAGACAGTGAGTGATACAGTAATATTGATTCCAGTATTCATTAACTTTACTATACTCGAGGATATTGTTCAAGATCCTGAAGTGTAAAGTACAATAATACTTACTAAAATTGCTAAAGGACTTTGTTTCAAGTAAATACATTTTTCAGACGGAAAGACATTCCTACCAACACATTAGTTAAGAAATAACTTAATGGTGTGAACATTTTGTGTATATTTTAATGCTCTTTTCCAAATAGCAGAAAAAGAAGATTAATGTAAATATTAAAGGATTATAATTGTACCTGAGGACGTATTCACTTTTTACAATTGTGTTTAAAGTAAATGTTCATTTTATTTATCCCCTAGAAATTAATTAATCATAAGAAAGTCACAGGGAGGAGACACCTTAAATCCTGGCACTAATTCTTACCATCTGGGCCAGGATTTTCACAGTCTGACTATTTCTATGATATCCATACACCAGTGCTTATTTCTAAGACTGGGGTATTACTTTTAAGACCAGAACTCTTTACTGGCATATTATCCTGGTGTCATCTGATACACCTGGATATCCATCTACCATCAACTATAAAATACTTACATATAAACTTAAAAAAACCTCTCGTTACAGTATATCCGGTTACATGCTCGTATATCTGATTAGTTGGTTTCTTTCTCATATATCGTCGGCGTCTGTGGCCTAATGGATATGAACGCAGTTTCATAATCCAGATATACCAGGTTCGAAACCGGCTGCAGGCGGTTTGGTAGCAGATCGCTTTGTGTGGATTTTTAACAATGGTATAAGCGCCGTACCGTTCAGAAAGCAATGGCAAACTACTGAATGAAAAAAAAACTGCCTAGAAAAATCACAAACAGCCAATAAAAGCTGGAGTTGATTGCCACGTCCTGTAAAGGATAAGCAACTAACTCTCATATATCTTGTTACTTGCTGCTATATCTGATTACATTCTCGCGTATCTTTTTACGAGCTCGTATATCCGGTTACTTGTTCGTATATCTGGTTACGTGTCTGCATATCTGTCTGTGATTACAGAAATGAGAGTGCATTAAATAATGTTTAAACCAATACATGCACCCTGTAGTTTCTGTGGGTCATCGATGAGAAAAAAAAATTAACAATACAACTTATGCTACCTAGGCATTTTGTAAGAGAGAACTAATAAGAGACTCTGCTTGGGACTTGTAGCCTCATTATGTAAGACAAATTGCTACAAAGCCAACTAATGGAAGAGCACATTGGTATCATCTGAAGGGATGGCACAATACTTCACGAGGATCAAAACAAAGTAAATGAAGGAAAGAAGAAATGCATGACACTGATACATTCTGACCGGACTAATTTCTCCTCTGCTCGTTTAATCTTATAAAAGCCGTGACATTAAAAATTCACCTAATTAATTGAGTTCTATTTTAGTTCATGTAAAGTTCACAGAGTGTTGACACTTTATAGTTATCGTTTTAAATGTTTAATGGCTTACAATGTTTGTGTAAACTTCGATGCTTCCTGTCGTTACATTAGCTAATGTACTGTTAATTAATTCACTGTCCTTCAAGTAAGTATGGAGCGTAGACTTTTAACATGTTCACCACAAGACTTCCTGCCATGCGCGTTTGGTTCAAAGTTTCTCCATGCCTCTTTTGTTGTTTCTAATTCTATCTCCAATTTTTTTTCCTGCGTTTTTTTTTTTTTTTTTTTTTTTTTGGTCCTCCCTCCGTTTCTTTTACCTTAGGGGTTAAAGAACAAGGACTGCATTGTAATACTTTCAACTGGTTTCTTCAATGTGCGTCCCATCAAACGTCAATACATTTTCCTGACTTTTCGTTTCCTATGGTATTTGTCAGTTTTCTGTCTCATGTCTATATTGGTGATTTCATCATACTATATTAGTGTTTCTAAGGTGTAACTTTTTTGTCGGGGTAATTTTTGTTGTTCTCATCGTTTCGGAGCTGTCGCAGCTTGCACTAATAGGTGGTTACCTCACGTGGTCGTTGTATACCAAGGTTTTTGCCTCAGTGGATAGCGATGACGGATGATGATGGATATGTACAACAAAACACAAAGTGGTCAAATAATACGAAGTGGTACTTCTATTTACAACTTTAGGAACACCGCTCAAACAAGAACACTGTTTGTTTACACTGTACAACAGTAATATTAGTTGGACCTCCAGCAATTTGGTCCTGTCGACATTCTTTCATACAGCTCACTTGCCAATTAAAGTAGACTCTGTATTACGTTGCACTATCTGGCTCTCTTTAGATTTTACTGCTGCTTATCTTTCTTCTTAAAACTGCTTTGACTATTTAACTATTAATGTTCGCGTTCAGGTTATTGAGTTGTAATTACCGGACAACTCCGGGTAATGACTCTTTCCCTGAACCTAGCAAACTCCTATACTGGCCCTGAATAACAGGCCCACTGCACTAACTTAACTACTGCACTCTAGGTACCATATTAACGAATGAGAGCATAACACGCTCTTCTATTCTTCCACTCCTTGTCAGGATACTACAATACTGTCGTACGGAAGGTTAATTGTTTTATTTGGCCCATTTGAGTAGATTGAGTGGATGTCGACAGATACGCGAGAAGGTATAGAAATAGATTTTTCACAGGTGGTAGAATTGAGGACAAAAGATCTGTCTCTGGAGTGTTTAGGTAATCTCTTGCAGCCTATTCGTACGACTGTACTTTTAGTGCAAGACAGCTTTTATCTCCCTATCAGGAATAGATAAGTTAACCTACACGCACAGCTATGTGACAACAAGACACACAAACGGGAAAACTAAAGATAAATGGGCATGGGTCTGACCAACACACAAAGGTAAGTTTCTTTGTAGTTTATTATAATTAAAACTCGACAACATCAAAATATCTAAAGGAAAAGATCAAAGAGTCATTTACATGCATATGAAATAAAGCAGAAAACGTGCACCCTCCCCAAATGGAGAAAAGAACCCTAAAATTATTAACACCAAGGTTGAAGGTTAGCACTCTGTTACAGAATGAACAGTATTGGTACTCTATGAGACCCAGTCAAATAAACACACTTTTAGACAAATCAGATATATGGATAGTTTTTCCAGCAAGAAAGAAACTACTCGCACACTGTTGCAAACAGTGGTCACTCTCACACTCTTACCTAATTACCTGGTATGGTAGGTCTGTAATATCCCTTGGTAATAGAATTACTCCATGAATATATTATTTAATTCACTTAATATTCTGTCACCCCATTTGTCGCAGATCCAAACTGGCCCCAGTCCATCCCCCGAAATTAGTTCACGAGGTGAACGCCTAATATGGATGCGTCTCCTATAAGTGTTATTACAAATAGTTAAAAAACTGAGAGAGTGTCGCGAGAGGTTTGAGGTGTTAATAAGAATAAGCTATCCTGGACATAAAGATGTATCAGATGATACCAGGATAGTGCCAGATAAGAGCCTGGTCTTATGAGTAATACCCCCTTCTCTGAAGAAAGTAAGGGTGTATAGACAACCAAGGTAGGGTCAAGCTATGTAAGTTACCAGAGCTGATGGTAAAGTAATACTCTGATTCCGTAACTGCTACCTCTCATGATCCTTCTTGGTTAATATTTTATTTAATGTTATTGGCTATGCTAGGGGTATGTATTTAGATATACATATATAGTATATTTATATTCACCAACACTAAATAAAATTCAACTTAAAGAACTTAAGAACAGTCTTCTGGTGAATATTTACAATTTTAATAAAAACAAATACTTTTTCTGTTTGAAAATGTTGAACTCAAATATTTTACAGTAAGAAATAAATAATAATATTTAAATAAATGTTTTTCTTTCTTGTTTCACAATGTCTATCATCTCGTAGACAAATTTTCTGGCTTGATTATTCAATGGTAGAATTGTTTATTATTTTTACTATACAGTTTTTCAACACTATCTTGCTTTAGTCATCCTTAACTGGAGAATAAGCTTTATTAATTGAGCTGGATAAGCTTGACAGTTGCAGTAAGCAACTTATCTGCATCACGGCAGCTGGCTCCTTTATAAGGTGGACACACAATTTTGCTGAACTTGTTCCAGTAAGTATTCACGTGATGACGGGCCTGTTATCACCAACTGGCACTGCATACGTTGAAACTTTGGTAGGATTAGCCTCTTCTGCTTTTTGAAGCTTATGTTTAAGGGACTAAACCTGCAATGAATTGAAACGCACTCCCTGTATTTTCTTTTCATACCCCTCCAAAACCCTGACGGGGACGATAGACACGACAGTTTCAGAAAAGCGCGCTAGCAGATGCACCAGGATAGTGTAGTCAACAACAATCATTTTAATATAAAATGATCCTAAGTTAATTCTACCTTCTTAATTATAAGTATTTTCCCATGATTCGCCTCCATACAACAATTTGGTGGTGAGTAAAACTATTTAACCATATGTCAAACGATACTGTGAATCAATCCCTTTCATCCTTCTTTATGTTCCTGTCAGGTGTCTGTCACGTGAAAGATAATTTATTTTACCATCTTGTCCATAATTTGATTACTCCTTTAAATGTTCTGTTTTCCTAGACATTTTGTAATTTCTTTTTCTTTCCTTTTCTACCTTTGTGGCCAAACTTTCTCACCCTCTCAAACCCCACCCGAGGTTGTTTACGCTGGCCAGCTGCGGTCAGCTAACGCTAGACGTAATGTTATCTAAACGCACCTGGGGTACGTTCGACCAGAGAAACATTTCTCGGGTCCGCTTTAAGTGTTAGAACGAGCCAAAGTCGGTTTCTGTGAAAGAAACGGTTCGTTAGCGGCGGGTACCCTCTGTGGTCCCAACAGGGGAATTTCTCTGGTCGCTTTAAAACGTTTGATGACGAGCGGCTGGTACCCTTTGAGGCCTGGGTAACGAGTGTGATCTGTTTCACGGAAAGATAACAATCGCGGTCAATCTTTGGGTTTTCGCCCCTTAGACAAGATAGAGCATAATGTTATGCATTTCTCTACCTGGGGAACTTTCGCACGATTTCTTTTGTCTTACTCTAGATTACGTCTTTCGCCGAACTTCTGTAGAAATACGCACGCCAGGTGTTCGGGGGGGGAGCGTCCTTTGTGATCTATAAGAGTAGACTGGTTTTAATAGACAAAGACATTCGTAAATTTTCCTGGCCCGTAGATGACCATCATGAGATAAGGCAAACGTTAACACAGTACTAGAATGTGTTTGCCTATGTTCTAGTCATTTTTCGGGTTTCAGGAAGACCGAATCGCTAGAGCAGACTTCAGTCAGGCGAAGAAAGTCATATACTCTCCGATCTAGAGGGTTTCTGTATACATCTAGCAACGAATCGTCAACCCCGTTCCTGAATCAAAACCCCTTTTTGTCAACGCCAAGTTAAGCTCACGCAGTGCAACGGAGCCAACGCTAAATCTGGAATCGCCAAACGCAGGAGTAGTTCTCTACTCGCCTATTGGATTACCAGCCAGAGCATTGCGGCTTCCAGAATATCAAACCCGCTCAGCATGCCTATAGCAGAATTCCATATCACCCGCCTTTTTTGTGCCTAAACGGGGCACTCAGCAAACCACAGCCAAACCAGTTTAAACAGGATTTACAGCCAAGCGGAGCCTTGCGCCGGATAAGCGCGCCTGGGTCTCTTTTGTCCTCAAGTGACTTCTTCTGGTGTATTTCCTGGATACTTAAAACCTCGCACGTATGAGCAGCCATCTATGGACAGAGTTCCAGCCCCACTCACGCTATAAGGGGAGTCACCAACGTTTAGCACCAACAAAGAAAGTTTTGTAGGCTAGTCCCTCACGAAGGATCTACAAGAAATTCACTTCCTGGAGCTAGTACATTTGGTCCCCGAAAAGCGGACAGGCTGTCGCCCAGTTCAATCAGTTGGTCAGCAGGAGATAAACAGCGTCCCCCCAGCCCAATTCGCGCCAGTAGGGGGGGTCACCAACGATAGCGCCTATACAGTGATGTTATTCAGGTTAATTCCATCACCGATGGAGGATATATACGAAAACACCACTTACTGGAGTTACTTCAGCTGGTCCCCGAAAACCGAAGGACTGTCACTCGATTATTTATCTCTTTGTGTTCTACAGGTTCATGTCGGTGATCTGTGTGTGTGGTTGTTGGAGTATTTGCATATTTGATTGATTATTGATGTAATTTTATGTCGTTGTGATGATATGCATTATTTTCATGCTTTTCTTCTTTAATAAATTTTACACATTTATTAATGCGCTGTTCACGACCTTTCCATCCATATTTGTGTTTTTAGCTCTTTACTATAATCTCTATGTATGATAAGAGAAAAGAGAGAGAGCAGGAGATGCTTAGACGGACATAAGTGAGTTGAGGCTTGGAGAGAGAGATCATTTTGGTAAATCTTCTTCCAGGTTGTCTCAAGTCCATCTCCTATTTACACCTTTCTGTGTGTGTAATCTATAACTCTGTCAGTCCACTATCCCTTGTCGATTTCACTACAGTTGTCCAACTCGAAATATACTCTACCACTTTAACTCAACCACGACAAATGGGAGCCCGTCCGAGATTCTAGAACCCACCTAGTACGACATTTAATATGTGCTCGATCCGAGGATGAATCTCTCACAAGATTCTATTCTGATTCTTAGAGTTTAGTGTTCGGCAGATTATAGGAATTTCTTTCCCCTAGACATATCGAACTATTTCTTTTGGAGGAAGTCTGAACAGCGTTTTTCTCCACAGCAATCATAAATATTTAGTTACATTTATTGTTCATGCTACACATGAGACAGCTGGTAAAGGTTGATGGTACCACTGCTGAGTTTTTGGTTGACAAATCTGACGACTATTGTTGTAAAAGTCAGAAAATTTTTTTTTTAAGGGTTAATATTTTTTTCAGGAGTAGCTCTTTAATCTGAGATAAGAAGCTACAGATAGTCAGTTACTAGCTTGCATCTGTACCAAGGGAGGGTGTTCATTCGGAGGATAGTAACCAATCCTCTCAATAGCTTAGTACTGACAGAACTGGGGTGAAGTGATAGTAAGTTTTACATCACTTACATTTTTTGGAGTTTTTTGGGGTTTTGCTTGTCGCAATCAGAGTAGCCACAAACTTTCTTGTTTTTTTTAAAGTTCCCAGGCTAGCCTAGATTTTATTGATTATTAAGTTAATCAGCACCTAGTGCACTAGGTAACTAAGATCTCTAGGTTCTATTCTTCTATAGTGTTTGCTCACCCTGATATAATGGCTGATCTAGATAAAGTGCATAGGATTGCCCTCGAGGTAGCTAAGTACATGGAGTACAAGGATAGCGAAATCCAGCCCTTTCTAGAATTTGCAGTAAGCCTGCAGGATCTATACGAGGTAGACAATTGGTTTGACAGCCGTTTAATCTTGGCATGGTCCTGTAAACAAACTGGGGAGAGTGAAGCATTCACCCGACAGTATGTAGAAGAAGTGATAGAAGATGAGAAGCAAAGGGAAAAGCAAAGACAAGAACGGGACAAGAAATTGGAAATGGAGCAACAAGAACGGGACAAGCAATGGGAAATAGAGCGCCAAGAAAGGGACAGAGAAAGCCAAGAAAGGAGCAGGCTATACCAAATCAGAATGAATGAACTGGATAGCCAAATTCGGAGGATGGAAACAGATACTAAATGTAGTCACTCTAATTCCCCTTCTACTATTCCCTTAACGGTCAACGCCCCTGCAAACCTTGCGCCCATGAAAGAAAACTTGCCTGCTAAAACCGAACCCCAACTCCAGAAAATTATCTTTCCTTTGGACTTGGATCCGAAGCCCGAACAAGGAAAGAATTTACGTCGGGATAGCAGACCTAAGGCCACGGAGAAAATTACGCAACGTTCACAGGCATGGAAACTGCTCAAAGGTGAGAGAGGTGCTAACAAGCATTGTAATACGGATTGTTCCCGTCTGGCAAGCGGCGAACCCCGAGCCTCTCATGCTCCAGACCGAGCAGCACCAAACCGACACGTGACGTCGAGAAAAGGGAGCCACACCCTATCACGTTATATTTCGCAAGATTCCCGGCCGGACAGCGAAAAACCATATGCAGAGGCGCATCCCTCCAACTCAACGATCGTAGAAAGGAGGTGCCGCTCCTCTTATCACCCTGAGCTTAAAAGGTGCAAGAATAAGTCGCCTGTTAAAAGGGTTAAAGTTTCCAAACCGTTCCAAGGAACTTTGGAAAAACACACCGAGAGTTTTTTCTCGGGCACTTCGCGATCTAACGGGATCTCAAACCGTCCAGTCCTTTGCATGCAGTCTGCGGGGCCTGTCAACCAGGAAGTGGATCTAGCATTGCAGGACAAAGTTCAACTGACGCCAGTAACTTCCTCAGGGGAGGGCAAAGTTGACGTTTATAGTGGACACAGGGTTCCAGGCGAAGGGATCCCTGGTATTCCATTTGAGTCTCACACTTCTCAGGGCAGAAGACAGTGAGAAAAGCTGCCTTACTACTGTACAAGGAGCCATTGTTGAGAGCCTTGGCTCACGTCATGCTAGTAATGGTAAAAGCGACTCAACAAACTCTGCAACTCGCAGATATTACCTATCTGTCTTCACGGATAGAAGCTACGGAGATCTGTTACGATCTAGTAGAACCCCAGAATGCGATCGATTACTCTCTGCTTCAGGCAGCTGAGTTCTCTCATTTTTTAAATCGCATTATTCCAGTGGTCTCAACCCCACTGATGGACAGCAAAGTAGTCGCCTCCGCCAGGCCATTACCGAGCAACTTGATCATTTCCGTTGACCAAGCCAGAGTTGAGACTGGCAAGGCAAGGAAAGCTCCAGATCCACCTTTAGAGGGCACAGGTCTGAAGATTGATCAATGCTCCCACCGAAACAGGGGAGTAGGTGTGGAGAGGCAGAAGACAAATGCTAGCATTTCTTCGGCCGACGAACGGCTTTATTTGCCAACTAGGGTTACACGCGCGCGGAATATCCCGAAAGACTGCAGCTATAGAGGGTTATTCAAGGCCACGCCCGTGACAGGTAAATATATACATAAGCAGCCTGAGCCCATCAATGATTACACTGCACATAACAGGCGGATTATCTACGCAGTGGCCAGTGAGTTCAGGCAGGGCCGAAAACCTCAACAGGTGCGGATAATTTTCCGGACCATAAACAGGCACAGCGAATGGTGGAACCAAGATCAGGTTCACACGGAAACGAAGGGCGTCAGCGCCGACTGGCCTCGCGAAATCCCATTCGCTGAACGTCTATTAGACAGAGGGAAGAAAAGAAATGAACTCCGAGCTAGTCATACAGTACTGACAGAAATTGGATACGATTTTGGTTATGATTATAGAAGGTTCTTACGACATGTAACGGACATCGATGGAAAAGATAAATTACTGTCATTTTTGTCCGTATTCCTCGAACTTTAAAAGGGGGGGGGGGGCACTTGTCACGTGAAAGATAATTTATTTTACCATCTTGTCCATAATTTGATTACTCCTTTAAATGTTCTGTTTTCCTGGACATTTTGTAATTTCTTTTTCTTTCCTTTTCTACCTTTGTGGCCAAACTTTCTCACCCTCTCAAACCCCACCCGAGGTTGTTTACGCTGGCCAGCTGCGGTCAGCTAACGCTAGACGTAATGTTATCTAAACGCACCTGGGGTACGTTCGACCAGAGAAACATTTCTCGGGTCCGCTTTAAGTGTTAGAACGAGCCAAAGTCGGTTTCTGTGAAAGAAACGGTTCGTTAGCGGCGGGTACCCTCTGTGGTCCCAACAGGGGAATTTCTCTGGTCGCTTTAAAACGTTTGATGACGAGCGGCTGGTACCCTTTGAGGCCTGGGTAACGAGTGTGATCTGTTTCACGGAAAGATAACAATCGCGGTCAATCTTTGGGTTTTCGCCCCTTAGACAAGATAGAGCATAATGTTATGCATTTCTCTACCTGGGGAACTTTCGCACGATTTCTTTTGTCTTACTCTAGATTACGTCTTTCGCCGAACTTCTGTAGAAATACGCACGCCAGGTGTTCGGGGGGAGCGTCCCTTGTGATCTATAAGAGTAGACTGGTTTTAATAGACAAAGACATTCGTAAATTTTCCTGGCCCGT
This sequence comes from Oreohelix idahoensis, assembly GCA_024509875.1. Classification (NCBI taxonomy): domain Eukaryota; kingdom Metazoa; phylum Mollusca; class Gastropoda; order Stylommatophora; family Oreohelicidae; genus Oreohelix; species Oreohelix idahoensis. Next base: position 92,640 of record JAMPIV010018782.1, on the reverse strand, counting down.
AGATGACCATCATGAGATAAGGCAAACGTTAACACAGTACTAGAATGTGTTTGCCTATGTTCTAGTCATTTTTCGGGTTTCAGGAAGACCGAATCGCTAGAGCAGACTTCAGTCAGGCGAAGAAAGTCATATACTCTCCGATCTAGAGGGTTTCTGTATACATCTAGCAACGAATCGTCAACCCCGTTCCTGAATCAAAACCCCTTTTTGTCAACGCCAAGTTAAGCTCACGCAGTGCAACGGAGCCAACGCTAAATCTGGAATCGCCAAACGCAGGAGTAGTTCTCTACTCGCCTATTGGATTACCAGCCAGAGCATTGCGGCTTCCAGAATATCAAACCCGCTCAGCATGCCTATAGCAGAATTCCATATCACCCGCCTTTTTTGTGCCTAAACGGGGCACTCAGCAAACCACAGCCAAACCAGTTTAAACAGGATTTACAGCCAAGCGGAGCCTTGCGCCGGATAAGCGCGCCTGGGTCTCTTTGTCCTCAAGTGACTTCTTCTGGTGTATTTCCTGGATACTTAAAACCTCGCACGTATGAGCAGCCATCTATGGACAGAGTTCCAGCCCCACTCACGCTATAAGGGGAGTCACCAACGTTTAGCACCAACAAAGAAAGTTTTGTAGGCTAGTCCCTCACAAAGGATCTACAAGAAATTCACTTCCTGGAGCTAGTACATTTGGTCCCCGAAAAGCGGACAGGCTGTCGCCCAGTTCAATCAGTTGGTCAGCAGGAGATAAACAGCGTCCCCCAGCCCAACTCGCGCCAGTAGGGGGGGGGGGTGTTAAACTCTGTAGTTGTTAACTCATACTGGCTACTAGTTGTTGAATCACGCTTTATTTGTTAAATGACGTGAATGTCCACCAGTTGATAAATGCAGATGTTGGGACTGGTGTAGTAAAGTGTAACGATTGTCAACTCATTAAACCCAGCACAGTTTTGGTCATACAGGTCATCTTGTCCTGGAACGTGATGAGGCTCCGACAAGAATGTGAGTGTAGACAATGAGTGTGTATATGAATGTCAGAACGCGAATGGTAGAATGATTCGATAGAGTTGACAAGTTGGTAGTACATCACTCATACTCACACTGTTCGAATTCAAGAAGTACTGGAACTACGGTGGTCTTTTTATAACATTTAATGAGACGCACACCTGGACAGTACGTGTATGGTTACAGGAACAAATGTCGACATAGACAGCATAATGTTGATCACAGGAATATCATCTTAAGTTAGCATTCATGCTTGGCAAATATCATAATGGAGCATTCGTAAATAAGCATTCAGAGTTCCATCATGTAAATCATCTGGCTTTACTGACTGGGCACGTCAGACCATAACCAATATATATAGGAAGGCTCCTAGACTTAACCTCGTCTAGCGAATATCCCTTCACGTAAAGTTCAATATATATATTTTCCATAAAGATATAGGAATCCCAGACATGGGTTCTCACATGTAGCAGTGATCTCTTGGTTCATCGAGCGATAGTACAGGCATCCCTTTTTCTCACTCGATAAATACAAAGTATATGGATTTCAACATGGCTGTGCTTCTCTCGTGAGCTTCACTCACTATTGGATACAGACCAAAATTGGTCATTCGTTAAATGTCCTCATTTCTTCATAGCTTCTATCATAGAGGTAATTGAATAATATCATATAATCTAGTGCTGATACATAGGAATGTCATCTTCCTTTGAATAAATATTCTTTTTAAAAAGTACCACTGTGCATCTGCTTATCGACAACGATGGCGAAGCCCAAGTTCATAATAAATTGTGGTTTTACCTTTCTGTGCGAAATATCACTTTGCCATTCCTTGGCAAAAGAGAATAAACACTGGGGTAAAGTACATACAACATGTCTAAATGACTATCACTTTTCCCCATTTACTTATAGATCACTTTTTTCGGCAAAAAAGCCGGCTACAACAAAATTCGACATCCCGACAGGATGACAGCCATGAATCACACCTCCTGCTAGCGATACTTCCGCTGCATAGCCTTTGACCTTTTCTAGCGACAACCAACATAGTTCGACTTAGAAATGTAAAGATATCCATATATAAGACAGACTCGTCCTACTCATACAAACACTACGTATAAATTCAGGCCATAGATATACTGAAGCAAGAACAATCTATTCCTACCCAGCCAAAGAATAAATCGCAGTAGGCCTAAATTGGTCCGCGGAGTCCGATCGAAGATGACGGAACTCCTTTCAAGGGAAGTAACTCAAAAATGACTTCTCCTTAAGCACTTAAAAAGGAAATACTTTGTTTACAAAATATTTGCGAACATAATAAGTATATAAATGTATTATATTGCAAGATAGTAAAGATTGCACTTTACAGGGGGTCACCAACGATAGCGCCTATACAGTGATGTTATTCAGGTTAATTCCATCACCGATGGAGGATATATACGAAAACACCACTTACTGGAGTTACTTCAGCTGGTCCCCGAAAACCGAAGGACTGTCACTCGATTATTTATCTCTTTGTGTTCTACAGGTTCATGTCGGTGATCTGTGTGTGTGGTTGTTGGAGTATTTGCATATTTGATTGATTATTGATGTAATTTTATGTCGTTGTGATGATATGCATTATTTTCATGCTTTTCTTCTTTAATAAATTTTACACATTTATTAATGCGCTGTTCACGACCTTTCCATCCATATTTGTGTTTTTAGCTCTTTACTATAATCTCTATGTATGATAAGAGAAAAGAGAGAGAGCAGGAGATGCTTAGACGGACATAAGTGAGTTGAGGCTTGGAGAGAGAGATCATTTTGGTAAATCTTCTTCCAGGTTGTCTCAAGTCCATCTCCTATTTACACCTTTCTGTGTGTGTAATCTATAACTCTGTCAGTCCACTATCCCTTGTCGATTTCACTACAGTTGTCCAACTCGACATATACTCTACCACTTTAACTCAACCACGACAGTGTCTCATTCCATTCATGAAATATTTCTTTAAATACCTTTCCCAACTTACAGATACAATTAGCCATCTTTCTTAATATTTTTAAATATTTCCGAAGGCGGCTTTGCCTCTAGAAGTACACATGAGCCTGTAAGTTTCATCAGAATACACAGTCCATTCCTACACATCGCATCGCACAGTGGATTAATTAATATAATTACACACAATTATATATACAAATCGTGACTGACCGAAGTATGTTAGGCGATTCTATTTATAGTTGACCCCCTACGTACGAGACGGAACTCCTAAAGAATGTAATTAAAATCAGAAAATGTGGGTACTGTTTGGCCTTTCGTTTATTGTAGGAAAACTGCTTTCTTTATTATCTTCGTTATTCCTGATGCGATTTTAGTAAAGTAAAGTTTCCCTTATACTTAGAATTAGGCGTAACCTATCTATATATTAATTTCTTTGGTTACTATTTGCATTTTCTGTTATGCAAAGTTTAAACAGCTAAACGTAGACCAATCCGAAACTTCAAAATGCATTTAACCTAATATTTCTCCCGTCCTATAATAGTTATTAATAAAAGTATTACTACTTACGGGTAGAGTAACATCCCTAATGTTAGCTTGGTACCTTCTGCCAAGTGGTGCTTCTTCCAGAATGCTGTATTAAAATTCCTAATTTAATCAGGTTACACAGATCGGGCTTGGCCATTTTATTTCCAAGCTGTAGTAAACAGAGAAACAAAACAAGCGTTTCCATTGGTTGGTTTATCATATCTTTTTATAATGTATGGCGTGCCGTTAAGGCCAGAGTATTTAGATTTCGTGATGTGAACCAGACGTCATTTCACGACAGAGAGTTCTTGAGGTTCACTCTTTAGTGAGAAAAATACTTCCAGTATTGGGAAAAACATCTGGTTGCTAGAACTTTGTTCATAGGCTGATGACGGTTCTTCTATCGGCCAACTTGTGGCTGTGCTGGTAAAAATATATATCTCTGGGTTTTATAAGTCCAGTTATAAAAAAAACAAATTTATTGCCATCCAATACTCTCTGGCGTGTGCCCGTTCACAAATGAAATTGGTGACGCACAGCCAAGAAAAGGAGAAAATAACAAATCCAATAAAAGGAAGAAGAAAACAAAGACCGCTGGCCGCCCTTGTGATCAGGTCTGCGAAGAATACAAGAAACATTTATATAAAAAAAATTTTGCTAATCCTATATCTACACACACAGACGGGGATAAGACTATCTCTTTTCACTCCGTCACTCCTGATTAAATTTAAAAGGCTCACGATGTTTTCTTACTCCTATCCGTCAACAAATTCAGCTGGCAGCTGAGTTCAGACGGGTCTGAGTTATGTTAACTCGCCCGCCCCTGCTCGCCGGCGTCAGCGTACAATGAAAATTATTATTTAATCTGTCTACACGTGCTGCCTAAACAATGATCTCCTGCCATTAAATAGCTATTAATTGTCGGCATCGGTTGGCTTTGCTGTATATGATTAAAACAATAGACACTATAACAAATATGCACAAATGAAATATAACGTTGTATCTATCCTTCACTATCAGTTTGCTGTCTATACGGGTGGCGTGATTTAACGTTTTAATAGAATATCTGGTATGAAATCGCTACGCGTTACTTTATTTCCCTCGTTTTACTAGCGAGAAAAAAAAATCTAAGTGAAGAACATATGTTAAAAGCTATCAACTCTTAAAACATTAGCACTATTATAATTTTTACCAGAAAATTCAGAAATGAAAATTTCCACGAACACTATAAAACCATATTCCAACAATAAAGACTGATTCTAGGACTGCGCTAAACCATTCAAAATTCTGACTGACAACTGACGATGGTGTTAAGAAAACAACAGTATATATATCATTAGGATTCTCTGATCTCTGAATGCGTTAATTTCGCGTTCCGGTGTTACCCAGAATTCAGAAGCTAAGCGTGTCAAGATAAAGGCTTTACGTTCGGTCTTCGTCGAGGTTTTCGATCGTCATCAAAAGACTTACTGTTCCCTAACGGGTTTCTCTGTAAGAATTCTCGCTTCTGAAGATCAAAGAACCCAGGGGTTTCTAACTCCCCTGAGTACTAAATTTAAAAGGGTCTGTGTTTTAGTCTTTCCCACGTGCCAGCCTGTCTGAGAACTATTATGATTGACAGACGCTCGCGTGAGGGGACGAAGTAAACTCAGTCTGATTTGCTTTCCTGTTGTGACTGACAGGTCACGCAGTTTGTAAACATTGCGTTAGCTCGTGTTAAAACAAAGAGGCTGGACAAAATGGTACGTTGCAGAAATAGACCGTGGGTATTGATACATGGTTTAGCTAGCAAATCCGAGGGCAGCTATAAGGTTGCAATAGGCTGTCGGATTACTGTAGGCTCTTTTTCTATTACACGTCACAAATACAAATGTTGAATACTTGTACTGCACAAATCTGCCACCGCAGACGAACGAATTCACATAGAATCTTGAGCAAGTCACTGTCGTCTCAACATGGCTACCCTATGTACTGGGGTACGTGCGACCTGCACTGCTTCACTCACGTTTCTGACTGAGGTGCTGAAAAGCGTGACTAACCAGTTTTGTTACCCTCTGTTCGAACTATATGGAAGTCCGTCTCGAGCACATTGTTTTAGCACATCCCCTTTTTCTACTCTTTCTAGACTACCCAATGTATGATTCTCAATATTCGTTCCCCTTATCTGCCACAGAGCCACGCAATATGAGCAACGCAATATGACTACTTGAACAATTGAAATTGTAGTTTTAGTGTTTTACTTGGTTTCTTTTGATTCCAGTGAAGTCCACAGTGTACTGAAAGCACACCTTGCCTACTGTGTTATCATTTTGATACTGCTTTCTTTGTCTCCAAGTTCGTCTATATTACTGTCAAGATTATATGTATAAGTCTACATCATGTAGGCATGTTTCTCCACTTGTTATCTGACTATCTTTTGCACATTTATTCTCATCTTCGTTCTGACCTCTCATCAGGTATTATCGTTTTCTCTCTGACAGGATTTAGGTTATCTGATAGAAGATCCAGGTCATTGGCAAAATCTATGTCGTCAAGCAGTTTTTTTTTTTATTCCACTGAATCCCATTTCTGTTGGATGTTTTCTTTACTTTGGTAATTCAATTTATCGCCAATAAGATAAGAAACGGTGACAGGACGAATTTCTACCGCATTTCAGTTTTTGTCTCAAGTGTGAATGTCCTTTATGATAATCTCTTATGTCATCATATATTTCCCTTATTAGGTCAATGAACTTAAGGGTAAGTCCATAATGGCTCATTAGTTTCCAAAGTGATTTTCTGTCTAAACTCTCGAGTCCTCTTCCCAACTCTATTGTATGATTTAGCGGAATGTAGCTACGTATATTGTCGACTTGAGATTTGTGTTGTCAAATCTTGCTTGTTTTTTGTCTCATGCCTCTTTAAAATCTAAAGGATAATACTGTTTTCATATTTTTCCGAGACAAATATTTTGTAAACATTATTCCTCCATAATTCGTTCTCTCTTACAGCTTTTTCATCTCTTAGAAGCCTTGTGGCTTTCTCTATTGTTTCTATTTCATCCGTCTTTCAAGTAATAATATAATTCTATAATTATACCACTTGTTCATTAACATTTATTAGTATAAGAAGTCATGTTATTGTTATTATTATTTAGTATTTTACTAAAAGAGACCACTTAGTAATGGACACATTAGCAATTTTTTTAGACATTCTCGACAGTCTAAAACAGAATTCAAATAAAAGACATCACACAATAAAAATACTGTAGATATACAGGATAGTTATACAATGTAGTAAGGATACAGCACACCACATTATCGACTATATTTAACTGGTTATCGCCATATGAAAGGAAAACCACGTATGATGTGCTGAAGTTGTTAGGTGTATTGCAAACTGACGTCATATTTAGCAATATGAAAAATCAGCTACGTACACTTAGCTTCTCATCTCATATCAAATACTGATATCTGTGATCTTTTATATTTTAGTTGTATTTTAACCTGGGGTGAGCCACAGATAATAGTGAGCCCCTCCAACGTTAAACTTGCCAAATCATAAACGCGTCTTAATTTTAATGTCTGCAGAACAACATGTAGTATCGATTTATTTCGTATGTTTATCGAGGTAAGAATAATTAAATTTACTTTTAACTTTCATCTTCTGGTGCAAAGAAAAAAAAAAAAGATCAGTTTGCTTTAAACAAATTTATCTTCAGGCTAAATTATTACTACAGTTATAAACACGTTTTCTTCTTTATAATATATTAAGATCGGATACCCGCAAACACGTCAGACCTAACTGCGGCAGTTAGAGCCCCCTTCCCTTTTAAACATTATCTCCTTTCCACTTCATTTATCTCCTTATCGCTTTCTGTCTTCATGGTATCTGCGTTGAAGTAGAAGTGAACCATTTCTGCCTTCCTGAGAGTGAATGTAATGCAGACATCATGCAGGAAAAATTGGGCAGTCATTGTACTATCATGTGACAGCAGACATTTTAGAACTGACTGGGTTTCACTGTATGTAACGACCGCACCGATTTCTGACTCTCACTTTGGCAGGTTATTTCTTCAAACATCTCTAACGAGTTCCCGTGACTTATGCTTTTGAAACAGAGTGTATTTTCAACATCCACTAGTATGTTTGATGTTGCGTCACGAAGAATTAATGGATGTAAATAAGAAGACCAAAGACACTGTTCGCAGATATATGAAAAAATGATGATTTAAAGGGTGGACGAAAAGTGACTGTTCGCCTACCAATCGAGACTCGCTGTCTGTCCGGGAAACAATGATACTGCCCTGGGAAGTATCCAGTGGGAAGAAATGAGAAGGAAGAAATTAAGCGGAACCTTTGCCACACGGTTGAACGCAGAAGGCTCTAAATAATAATAATAGTAGTAATAATAATAATAAGTATTATTATTATTATTATAGGTGCACATTGCAGCGAGAGGAAAGATATAATGATAGTGATATTATCCTGGACAAATAGATGTATCAGATGATACCAGGATAGTGCCAGATAAGAGACTGTTCTTACAAGAAATATCCCATTCACTAAAAAGAGTAATGGTGTATCGACATCAAAGGTATAGTCAAGCTGTATAGGTTCCTAGATGAGATGGTAATTTGCTATCTAGATTCCTATGGGCTCCTCTCCAGACTAACCTTAGACAATGACTCTGCTAGGGGTAATTAAATATTAGACAAACATAAAGGTATGTTTTCATGCACTCGTAAGAAATAAAGAAGTAGAACACTAGACAACAGAAAAACAACAGACGTGAGTGGCTTACCCAGGATTTGAACCCCGGACCTTCCGTACGACAACACCGCCTAGGGGATGCCTAGCTGGCCTGGAGGATAGTGTGATTAGCTTGTATAGCTAGGCGGTGTTGTCGTACGGAAGGTCCGGGGTTCAAATCCTGGGTAAGCCACTCACGTCTGTTGTTTTTCTGTTGTCTAGTGTTCTACTTCTTTATTTCTTACGAGTGCATGAAAACATACCTTTATGTTTGTCTAATATTTATTTACTGTTTACAGGCCTCGGGTTTCCCTTCCTTATATGTTATAGGGGTAATTAACTACACAACAAGAACTTTAAACCAAATTTAAATAATTCACTGAAGACTGGGTACAATTTTTAATTTATTTATATACAAGATCTTTTCTTCTTTGTTAATTTTCAAAGACAATTCAATTGATTGCAAAATAAATTGTGGGTCATCTGGGTACAATTTATAATTTATTTATATACAAGATCTTTTCTTCTTTGTTCTTTGTTAATTTTCAAATAAAATTCAATTGATTGCAAAATAAATTATGCGTCACTTTTATATATACATAATACACCTCACGGTAGAAGGGGAGCGACTAAGTAATTAAGTAATACATTTACAGTTAATATCTTAAACTAATATAGTTCATATTCACTGTTTTCTTGCTTCCTGATGGAATCTGTCTTTATTTTTGTGCTTTCTTGAATAGATGAATATAAATGTTACTTTATGACTCATATGACTGTCAAATGTCTTCTGTATACACCACAGTGTTTTCATCATCACATAGTTTATTCGTAGGTGGGTTTTTGGTATTTGAAAGTTGAAGTAACCCAACACTGAGCTACTTATCTGAAACAAAGTCCTTCCTAGGCCTCGTACAGCAGTATGATTGGATAGAACCCCACCACTGCGGGTCCTCCACTCGTCAAGATGGCACAGTTAATACTGGCAAAAGCTCTGTCAAACATGAATATCTACTTTCTGACCTGGTCACTATAGGTTTTGTATGACACTCAGGACAGGATATAACCTGAAACAATATATACAACCTACGTAGTATCGCTCATTGTCTCCATAGCCACTCAGGAGGTATAATGAGACAGTTCAGACAAGCTGTGGTTAATCACAAGAGACATAGCAAGTCACGAATAACACAATTCGTTCCAGTTCTAGCACAATAGTTCAGTAATTCACTTGTTACAGTTTTGTCCATGATTTGTTTCTATAAAATCAAATAGGCCTTATGGTAATCATTGTGTCATATATCGAATAATACAGAAAATCAATCTGTTATAGTCATTCCTTCCTTCAGTTTGGATAGTCCTTTCCAGCAAGCATAATATCTTTAAAACGCTTTCCACAAACAACTAGCTCAATCCATTCGTTCTACTGATTTAATACAATTAAACTAAACCAACACACTTCGGGTTTTCTGCCAGAAATAACACAATGATTCTACACATACCAATATTACCTTAAACACACATTGACAATATATTTACATATAAATATTTAATTAACATCTCGCTTACCCTCAATCACAGACATGCTTTCAGTGGTTACACAGTCTGCTCACACTTCTGCAGATGGCAACGGAGGTGACATAAATGCTGTGCTCTGTGTCTGTAGTTTGAATTAGGCGGCGAGTATGTCTGTGTCATTCGTTCTCTCCCCTTATATAATGGACATTCGGATGTACGAGATGACAACTAGCCCAAAGTACGTTTGCATACATCCAGAATAGTGTAGGCAAGGCAAGGTGTGCTTAGATAGTAAATCTAAAATAGTTCTGCAATCCTTATTTCTGCACCGATTTCCTTCCTATCAGGCTTATTTTACTCATATGAATGAGCTCTATCACTATGCTTATCCACTTTATCCTATAGTTTATCCAACTATTCACTGGAGCAGCCGAAACAGGGAAAAACACAACATGGTTTATGCTCCACTGCCTTCTATTCATAATAACTTAGGCTCTACAACACATTCAGTGAATCTATTGCTATCTGCCAAAAGCTAATGATCCCTATTATCGAATTGGGTCCTTCTTTATCCAGATACTCCATGATTATTTGCACACTGCCTTCCGAAATATCATCAACATCTACACTTGTGTTGTCTCGACTAGCCTAGCGTATCTTCTGACACTACCTGTACGAAGCTGGCGTTTCATTGGTCAGTTATATCCACGGGGTTTGCGCGGTGATAAATTTTGAATGATGCCGAGATATGATTCAGACTTCATTACACACATAGCATTTGAATTAAAAAGCAAATTTTCATTTTTTTTATTTAGCAGGTGCACATTGATTTTTTTTAACTTATTATTATCAAGGCGACTAGTATGAGACTGCGCATTGGGCTGGCAAACTCATGATATAAAACAAATGAACCCCCGCTGCACGAGCATGTGAATATTTTGTGTAGACTTCCTACACAGGAACAGCTGCAATGGTGACTCCATTTTGTTTTTTTTACAATAAAGTTTTGCCTCGTTTTGGCGAGGCGCGTCCCGTTCAACCTAGTTGGTTATATTAGGGCGCATCTCCAAATATAAAATATCTTTAGGTCTGATTCATCTACCTATTATGGTGACTCCATGATCCATAACACCATGATATATAACACCATGATCATTAACGAGTAAAAGTAAAATAATAACGATGACGATGATCATGATGATGATGATTATCATATAATAATAAATTACCTTTATAAGCCTTAAAATACTGCGGAGCTGAGGTGCTATGGTGGGGGATCAGAACGTCTGCAGAGTGGGGAAGAGACACTATTTGTGAATATTACATTCTGTGGAGTAGGAAAGCACATTACTGGTTTGAGTATCTATTCTTCATCAAGCGCGATTCAGATTTTTAAATGTGCATCATTGTGACGATAAAAAGGCATAACACCTTTCAGAAGACCATAACAGAAGGGAGAGTTGAAGGCAAACGTGCAAGGGGAAGACACCGCTATAAGTGGGAAGATAACATCAAAAGATGGACAGGAAAGAGTCTATCAGAGTGCACCACCAAGACAAGAGACAGAAGACGTTGGAGATCCATTACAGCCAACCTTCGTTGTGGAGATGGCAACTGATGATGATGATCATTATTTTTCTCTCTACGTTTTATCAGTAGGGTGAAGTCTCTAACACTCCACACCCCTACGGAATTATCGGCCACGGGATTATCTTTAATTTCCACAGGTTTGCTTTGAGTCGATTCCAGACATAACTGTCATAACGCCATGTAATTTGAGCGATCAGCCACTGATAAGTTTTCGCTTCATTCGTCTGGCCACATTTGATAGAGACAGTCATCTCTATTGATCCCTTCGAACGTGACGGTCCGTCACTTGACTCCAGGTGGCTAGCGACTATACCTATGTTTGCACAAGGCGGGGGTAATCGCTTCTGATGTACCTTCTGTATCGAGATTACAGATAAATATGTCTGAAAACTCAAGATTTGCAGACGATTGCATCGGAGCAGTATCAGTACACAACATTTGTTTGTGAAGATAGCACAAGATGCCGGCGGACGTCTGACGCATCGATATGAAGAGGTCACACGTGGATATTAAATTTAATATTTTGAAACACGTGGTGGTATTTTTATAATTTAAAACACGCCTTCCCACATAGTGCTTAACGAGATTCGATTGGATTGGTTGATTTGTGAGGCCAGAATATACAATGTATCTCATTGGAAAATTAGGCGGAAACACAGCTGGAATTGGAACTTGGAAAAAGGAAATATAATGTAACAAAATCGGAGTCACAGCACACACTTCAGCGCAAACGTCAGACTAGCGACTCCTAAAAGCCAGAAAGAAAAAGAGACATTGGACTTCAAAATTCCCCAACTATAAGTAACAGATCGAGTATTGGGTAACTTTGGAATTCACAAGTAAACCCGCATTTTTAATACAAGACTGGAAACTTAAGGGACCAGGACTTTAAATAACAGGATTGGAAACCTAGGAATGTGATCACAAGTCATAGAGGAATTAAACAAAATTTTTCCCAGGCCAGTGATTTCGTAGAACACCCGCCGTCAGACGAATTAACTCTAATTTCAATACCTAAGTGATTTCGAAGTTTCTAATACCGAGCTGCGTCCATCCAAAGCTGTGCAAGGAGATTGTATAACCCAAAACTTTGCAGTAAGTTGTGAACATGAATTTTACAAATGTTAAATTTGACGTGTTTCTTGCTTAGTGGGTATAAATGAGGCTGGCAACCTCAACAAATGAAAGAGTATATTCATGAACCACTACAGCAAGTGCTGGTGATTTTTCTTGCTAGTCGTGCGGGAAAACTCGACAGCAGAGGTGACCCTAGACTCCGGCTGGAGTAGTGATGAGTGATGACTACATCATATGTGCCTCAAGTGTAGCATATCATTTTGTGAGATTTATGTAACTTGTTACTATTAATTCAGGCACAAATCATTATTCACGCTGTCCAGACACATTTCCCAGTTAATACACAGAAGAATATTGGGGGATTTTAATCATGTTCATTGAGCTACGTTATATGCTCAAGAATTGATTTCTTCTGAGAGATTAACATTGGTGGGTAGACAACGGAAGAGTGAGCCTGTCGGAGTGCTTCAAACAAATGTACTTAGCAGAGGCATTTGTTTCCTATTTTATCCAATAGTTTGTGGAACGAAGCTATAAGACCGTGCGAGGACGAAGCGGCAAGACTGACGTTTTTACGCCCTTAGTTGTGAGAGCAGGGAATCAACACTGACCACCAACAACTAACAAAAGACGCGTTAGGCGAAGAAATTCCCGCATCACCAGAAAAGTGACGATACAACAGCGGCAGGACTCACGTAGACACGCTAAGTGCTTATTAACAGGCGAAAGCAACGGACATTGATAAAACCCTCTATTTAATCTCCGAGAGGAGAAAATTTGATTCCAATATAAAATTTCACCAATCTTTCCATATTTATTTTAACTGTTAAAGACTAATTCATTATTAAACTTGTTACATGTTGTTTTAAACCTAAACAATCATAGTCGCTTCTGTTTTTTTTTATATGTATGAAAGCAAACGTATGAGCCAGAATATTTAACATATTTACATCTAGATATATATATTTACCTCTAAACAGAGCTACACCAATATAAGTGAAAATTCGTTGAATTATCTCAGCTGGGGGCTTGAATGGGCTAAACACCATTGCTTAAATCCTTCACAAAAGGAGCCGGACAGATATAAGTTAACCATTGCTCTGCGCTATGCCGCATGGTTCTTGACTTCTGAATTATCTTGTGAATACTCCCTTCGGATAGAAGCGCCATTACACTTCTATCTACATCTCTGCCAAGAGTAATCTTGTGCGAAGGTAAACACCTTTGACGACCCATTTAGATAATCTTGAGTTTTGGCCATTGTTATACCACTTCTGCAAAGCAGGGGAGGTAATCCGTGACAATCATTCATTACCATGTCCCGTTAAATTGAAGGACTCCTGTCCGTGGTTGAAAGAGCGTGCCACGAGGAAACGAGGCAAACAGTTAAAATTCGAAAAGTAAGCTGCAGAAGCAATCATAACTAGGTTTATTGTTTTAGTTCGAACTATATGGTACGGGAGAAGGATTGGGTACAATTACCTAGATCGGGCTAAATGGTGCGGGAGATGAAATGGGTAAAATTAACTACATGGGTCTAAACTACAAGAGGTTGTCTTACATTCCAGCCTACGGCTTAGTACTAGACTTTAGTTAGAACTATGTGTTAGTTCTTGTTGTTTGGAGCTGTGATTGTGCCAGATATACTTGTTTTTGTTGTGCGAAGCTATAATTGGGGCTAATAATCAAGTTTCGAAACTATGACATGGGCTATGGTTATAATATTCTGACTGAATGTATATCGCAACGCCATCTGGAACATGTGTTATGTTCGGATTGTCTAGCAAGAAACTAGCACTGGAGTACAGAATCTGATACCGCTGTCTGTAACAGATAGTGCTATAGCTCACCTTACTTCTATCAGTTTATCAGTTTCCAGGAGTCCTGAGTAAACATTTTCTGATATATCTATTTCACTGAAAATTCTTCTTTGCACTCAAGTTAACAACTGTGTGCATAAGTTATTGAAATGTGAATATACACTTGCAACGCTTATGTGAAAACTATTGCGTTTTCTCCTTTCATTTTCTTGTATCTCTTCGACACAGGCATGCAGGAATTTGTCCTTTCATTATATAATTCAAGCCTTGTTCATTCTGTCTTGCCCGGATATCAGATCCGATGTGACGTGTGTAGTAGTCTTTGCTTGAAGAGCCCCGTCTTATCGAACTGCCTAGGTCAATTTTCTGAAAGTTCGATCCTGGTGTGACAATTCTTTTAAGCTTATTCGTTAAAAGCAGGCACTGTCAAGGTACCAAAGGTCTTGTTTAAACAAAGCCAAGATCTCTAACGAAGGACGCAGTACTTGTCGCCAACCGGTCAACACGAGTGCTCAGCACGAACTTCCAAAAAAAATGGCAAGCCATGGGCAGACTTTTAATAATGCGAATTTATTTCACTAGTATTTTTTTTTATTTTTTTTTGCGCTGGTTCTTATATATTCGCTGTCGCCATTAATATTATTAATGGTCATCTTCTTTCTAACAAAAAAAAAAAAAAATTAAAAAATGATCACGAAAAGATTTCAGGTTATCAGGTTTCAGACATTCTCGAGCAGTGTTTCTAAACTTGTAGAAGACACTGACTCTTCTGCGATTTGCAAGCTATGGGGAAAGTCTTCGTGAAGGTCATGTATTACTTGTCATATAACACGATGAACTCATGTGTGAGTTATTATTCAGTGTTTAACTTTTGAAATTATGTGTTGTATGGAAGTTCCCGGTACATATTCTATCGAAGAAGTAAAAATATGGGTTGTGTCAGTGAACCAGGACACTTCTCAAGGGTTCAAGCATCCTAGACGGTTAAGAATCACAGTCCACGAGTACTGTTCATTTTACCCTGTAATTCTATTCTGTTGTCAAGACAGCTGACAATTTTCGAGACTAATGAACTGAATAATAACGAGATTATTATGTTGAAAATGTCCTGAAATCATTGAACTGAAAAAAATCGAGATAACAATAGTCAAACGGAGAGAAGCTCTGTGAAGTTTTAGTAGATAGCACTATGGTACTGTTTCTCTCTCTCTATCTCTCTCTCTCTCTCTCTCTCTCTCTCTCTCTCTCTCTCTCTCTCTCTCTCTCTTTGTCGTGTTTGAGGAAAACGTGACATATATAAGAAATTCTAATGACGAAGAAAGGAGAAGTAAAAATGAAACCCCCCCACATTTTTTTTCAATGTCCTTCAGGGGTTAAAATGTGAACATCCTCTTCCCCCCCCCCCCACCCCCCCCCCCCCAACTTCACCTTTTTTTTCGTCTTCTGCATTGGAGAGTTTAGAACCACGAATTCCTTTCTTTTCTTTTTTAATAGGAGTTTTGAGTAGTAGTATACAATGCGCACAACGAGACGTTTTCAGGTGGCGCGGTAGGTGGCGCGTGACTTTTTATATAAGGAAATACGGTGGCGCGCTGTGGTGGCGCGTGAATTTTATATAATGAAAATGTGGTGCGTGACTTTTTATATAGCAATATATTAGTTCGATAATGGTGTTGTTGTTTATTTATGTTTTACAGACAATATTTAGACAACAGTTATACGATATATTTAGACATATTGAGACAACAGGTATATGATATTTATGTTACACTAGGAAGACGATATATTTAGACAATATTGAGACAACAGTTATACGATATTTAGACATATAGACGATAGTTATATTACAACAGTTAGACTATATAGGTAACAAAGAATATAGTTAATAAATATATTTTATTTTTCAAAAATAATATCAAACTAAAGCCCAAGTCTCAGCCGCTTTGTAGGTTTCTTCTTCTTCTTCGGTGGTAGATTAGAGACATCAATCAGGTGGTTGTCTGTGGTGGGGGCTGACGTACAAGGGTTGGTGTTAGGAAACCAACTCGGTTCTGGGGATATTGACTGGTAACAGCTGGAGTTGATGTAGTCGACAAACGTGTTACTGGGGGAGGTAGTAGGTCTCTGCTTCTTCGGTTGTAGATTAGAGACATCGGCCAGGTGGTTGTCTGTGGTGGGAGCTGACGTACAAGGGTTAGTGTTAGGAAACCAACTCGGTTCTGAGGATATTGACTGGTAACAGCTGGAGTTGAGGTACTGGTCAAACGTGTTACTGGGGGAGGTAGTAGGTCTCTGCTTCTATGGTGGTAGATTAGAGACATCGGCCAGGTGGTTGTCTGTGATGGAAGCTGACGTACAAGGGTTGGTGTTAGGAAACCAACTTGGTTCTGGGGATATTGGTTGGTAACAACTGGAATTGATGTAGTGGTCAAACGTGTTACTGGTACAAGTAGTAGGATAGGTATCCGTGTTTGGTGATTGTAGTCGGTCAAATTCGGCGAGGATTTCACCCTGTAAAGTCAACAAATGTTCAAACTCAGATCTAGTTAACGTAATGCCGGTTTTGTTAGGAAACTTGAGGTAGAATTCACCAAAATATTTTCACACGTGTAGTAAAGGTTGACCTCGGTAAACACTTACAGACGCGGCCTTCAGTCCGCTCTCCAACGGCACAAGCATTTCGTCACATCTTTTGATGTAGACCCAGTTGTTGGGAACAGTGGAAGTCATCTTAAGTGAGGTGAATGTATCTGTCGTTATCGCACCACCGCTTCAATAAAGTATGAACGTGAGTGTCCGGGCCTTGGTCTTCCAAGTGCCTATATATGAAGGAATACCAGTTCAATCTGGTTTTTGAAACGTATCCAGACTTGTACTAGCCAGGGTTTGATTAGTCGAAAATCTAATCGATTGTTGACGCGTTGTCGATGTGAGTAAACTTGTGTTAGCAAGGGTTTGATTAGTCGAAAAACCAATCGATAGTTGACGCGTTGTCGATGTAGAAATTTTTATGTGCTGGGATTGTAAGTGCATGACTCATGGACGTATTGGCGTGAGGAAAAAACGACAGGAAAAATCCGATAAAAGGACGGGCAAAGCCTTATAGAGGAAAATACACACTTGTCTATTGATCTCTTCCTTTGTCTATGAACGAAAAACGTATCCAGTCCTGTGGCTCGCTAACCAGTTTTTGACTAGGCGAAAAACTAATCGATTGTTGGCGTGTTGTCTAGCCGAAAAGGGTAGTAGGACGCGTTGCATAGTACCACCGCGAACTTTGACCAATACGAAGTAAATGGCTGTGGTGAAGTGGGATGTTATAAATATTTATAGGGGACTTAGTGTACTGACTGAGATCAGCTGTGAAGGTATATATATATCTAATAAGAATAGTGTATTATATATCACCTTACTTGCTACCACATATCTATATATCTCAGTCAGAATTATTCTGGAATAGTGTGATGCTACGTTATGTGTCTAGGGTATGTGTATGGTGAAGTGTAAGTCACAACAACAGACAGATAAACAATTTAATTTAATCCACTACTCTTAACAACACTGTGACACTCACATACATATAACACTCTATGAGAATAGCTTAAAGAAGTCACTCGTAACGGTTCAAATAACAATATGTATTCATTACTAGCATGAATGAATATGTGTCCTGATTCAACTACAAGGGAACCAGGAATCACAATCAATTTAAATTCCAAGTTATGTACAGAATGTATTTAATATGAATATTGTAGTGACATATATTATTACAAATGTTCTATGTGTGTCAGTTGTGTAGTAGTAAAATGAGGTAATACTGGTTTTGTTTTGTTCAAGCTCTGTTGGTATTTGTCATCATGACTTCAATAGTTTGTCTTTAGGGACCAGTATTGGAGATGTTCACAGTTCCTGATTTTAAGACAAGTAAATTCCCCTCTGAATAGTATTTTTATAAAGTTATTTCAAGATGAGGGGGCATAATGTTGAGCTCAGCTGGCCAACTCTGCTTATCTTGAGTGATGGCGGCAGGAAAGGACTCCTCTGCTCGAATTCTCCTCTGGGCTCAGGAGACACCTCACTGATAGCTAAAAAGACCAAGGAGTATGCTGTCCGACTCTGGATTCAGCAAATCTCTGACCAGATGCTGCTCACTACCATCAAGACCACTGTCCCTGAAATCAAGAAGGATGTACCTTCTACTTCATAACTAATTTATATTTTCTTTTTACACTGATCACAATACATCACAAACATTGCGTTCAGAGCGTTAGGCCAACAGTCAGCTTCATCTGAAATACTTTATTCCAGTATTACCCTTCTTAATGGTTACTACGCCTCTGCACTTCCAGCATTATTTCTTTCTAGTCAATCATCCAGGTGTCAGTGTACTGTTTGGCCATTCCATGCCGTTTTACTTCTCTCCGACACCCTCTGTTCAGGCTGGAGCATTTTAGGCTTTACCTCACGTCTGCCACTGAACTACACATATATATACAGGCATAAATCAACAATTCACATTCAATTTTCATTAAAAGATATTAAATGGTTCAAGCTTACCACAATTCATACGAATAACACAGATACGTTGATTAGCAATGAATTCTGGCACAAACTGGCACAAATTTCCTTCTGCTTATCTTCCAGGCTTTTAATTTAGCCAAATATATGCTGGCTTCAACGCACTGATGCTTTATCAAGCTATTTTAAACAAGTGGTCTCGAACTAACGCTCCCAAGTGTGTATATCAGCGAGACTGGCCAATGAGCCACGTTTCGACAAGTGTTTGAAAAAATGTTACCTTTCCCCGTTTCCCCTAACAACCAAGATAGTATTTATAGCCCGACCAATCGTGGTTAGGCTTTCATTTGTTGCGCTCCAATCAATTTGGAGTTTACATGGTAGGCTATTTCTGTAACGTAAATTTTTTTCAAACACGTTAAAAAAAAATCTTATGAGCAGAAATGATTTTATGCTGTCAGGCACCCCCAATATTTTATTTTGGGTATAATTTATTAATTCCTGGACTATTTGCGTAACGTTTTACATATTATTTGTCAGCAAGCCCTAAGGAACCCAAAAATACTAATTTAAAGGAGCTACGTGGCTGCGTTCAAAATATGCAATTTCTTCTACCTCCTGTTTGGAAGATGTGCTGTCTGGGTACTGTTATGTGTTCAAACGTAAACCCATCTATTGTTATCTTTTCTAATAAGAGTCTGTTATGATTTATAAACCTAACTCTGGGAAAGGGTAGTGTATTTTATCACTGTCCGTCTGAAAAAAAATTAGTGCATGTAGACTTACACGCGTGATGGCAGCATTTGCGTATCGCGCGAAGCGTGTTTAGTGTTCGGCTTCCTCTCCCTTCTCGCTATCCTTTAGTCCAACTGTTCGTTCGTTTTGGTAACGTAATGTAGAAAAAGACATGAATGGAATTTAAAATTTAGGTCATTACGCAGTCTGCCTCTTAATGTTTTTCCAAGAAATACAGCACACGTTTCATTGAAGAAAGCGGGTATAATACAGTAAGCTTTTACTATCAACGTGAAAGCGTTACAATTTGCAGACGAAGCAGAAAACAAGGGGGATTTCGAGTACATTCTTGTGACAGCACTGTCATTTTACCATTGCTCTTCTCTTTATTAATTTTATTTGTTAGGCTTCATATTTACCTAATAATTTATATATGTGGATTAGAATATTTCATGACACCTCCCCTCTTAAAACAGACATTATATGTCAGTCCTTTATTCTATATACACATAGAGAAATTTATTATTATTTCTGGGGTTTACGGTGATTCTCATCACACGGATGGCGGCTTAAAAAAATCCGCTCCCAGATTGGTTTTTCCAGATATATATTCAATGCTAAAATTATATGGAGCCAGAAGCAAAGACCATCGGAGTAACCTAGAGTTCTCATGCTTAGCCTGTGCTAAAAACGATAAAGGTTTGTGGTCAGTTTGCAACTTAAATGCCTTCCCATATAGATAAATATTGAATTTCTTTATTGCCCATATTACTGCAAGACATTCTTTTTCGCTAGTTGAGTAGTTGATTTCAGCTTTATTCAACTTTCTGCTAGCATATGCCACTGGGCTTAATTCCCCATCCAATGCATCTGATTTCTGTAGTAAAGTTGCACCTAGCCCAATATTACTTGCATCCGTCCTTACTATGAATTCTTGACTTAAGTCAGGTAATTTCAAAATGGGTTTACTTGTGAGCTTTTCCTTCAATTCTTGGTAAGTCATTTCACATTGTGGTGTCCATGTAATGCGATCTGGAAGTCCTTTACGTGTCAATTCCGTTAAAGGTGCACATATGGAATTAAAGTTTTTTGATATACTTCTGGTAGAAACCACATAATGAGACAAAGGATCTCACGTCCTTCTTGGTTTGTGGTCTCGGGGCTTTCTGTAGTTTCTCTAAATTCTTTGGGTCAGGGGTCATGTTTCCCTGATAAACTGTGTGTCCCAAAAATTCCAATTCTTTACATCCAACGCAACATTTGGTTGGTCGGGCTGTTAAATTTGCCTCCCTAAGTCGATCAAACAGCATGTTCAGAGAGTCAATGTGTTCCTCAAATGTTTCTGTTGCTATAAGGATATCATCCATAAAATTTGTTATACAGGGATTATTCAGAGGATCCAATAATTTTCTCATCATTCTAGAGAAGACACTAGGCGCATTCTTCAATCCAAATGGCAATCTATTAAACTCATAGTGTCCTTCTGAGGTACTAAAAGCTAGGTATGGTCTAACCTCAGGCTTTACTGGAATCTGATAGTATCCTTTACTCAGATCCACTTTTGAGAAATATTTAGCTTTATTTAGTCTGGCAAAACAGCTGATTTGTATCCGGCAATGGATCCACCTGTCCTTCTGTAATAGCATTCAGTCTCCTGTAATCTATACAGAGTCTATGTTCTCCAGAGGGCTTCCTTAAAAGTACAACACCGGAACTATACGAAGACTCACTGTGCGAAATAATTCCTTCCTTCAATAGATAGTCTATCTCTTCCTTCAAAGCTTTTTCCTTAGCAAACGGAATCGAATATGGTTTCATACAGACAGGTGTGGAGTCTATGAGTTTCATATCATATTCCAATAGGTTTGTATGCCCTGGTCGGTCTGTTAACACCTCTGCATGATTATTTAGAACCTGTTGCACTCTCTCTTTCTGAGTTTTCGTTAAATGTGTACTGATTTTCACCTGTGCTGCTGTCTCACAGGGGTGTAATGGATATTCAAATGATGAAAGTGGTTCCTTTTTCATCTCCATGGCGATGGACAAGGTCAACAAGTGTGTCTCTTCCTGATGTTCTCTTTCCAAATATTTCTTCAGGAGATTCACATGATAGATTTTTTCTTTCCCCTTCTTATCTATCTTATAATTTGTTCTAGACACCTTCTCTAGAACTGTATATGGACCCTGCCATCCAATTTGTAACTTATTCTGACTCCCGGGCAAAAGAAGCAGTACCTTCTCTCCCACAGCCAAATTTCTGTCTTTCGCCTTCCTGTTATAATAGGCAGCATGTTTCTTCCTGGCTTGTTTCAAATTTTCATTGGCAAGTTTCCAGCCAGTTTTTAACCGAGTGGTCAGCTCATTCACATATTGGTATGAAGATGTAATGTTTTCCTCTGCCTTTTCATCAGTCCACGTTCTTAACAAAGCTACATATGGACCTTTAATTGTGTGGACCTATTTGTCCATGCACCGGTATGGTCTCTTCCACTTGAAGCTTTATAGTGATGATTTTTCCTCCCAGAATTATCATTCACAAAACGACCGCTACCAATTTTTCTTTTGGGGCTTTCTCCCCTCTTAAAATTCTTGATGAGAGATTTCCTCTCTACATCCTCTTCCTCCAGTTTGTTTAAGTCCGATTGAGGGATTTTCGGCTTATCCTGGGGTAAGACATCTTTTTGCACTCTCCGCATAGTGGCCATTGTAAAACAGTTAAGTGAAGCTTGTCCGTGAAAAGGGGCTTCCCATTCCATTTGGTCCACTTTATCAAATCTATTTTTCTTTTTATTGTCAGGCCTAATTTTGCCCCGGGGCGTGTCCAGGTCCTGATCCATGTTCCCACTTGTGGGTGTTCCCTCATGTGCTATGCTACACCTTTCTACAAAATTTTCAATGTCCCATCTTGCTTTGGGCCAATAATAATTGTGAGCCACCTTTTGAATGATGGTACCTATCTTCTCATGGTCCCCATCTGGTTTCACATGTAGGCTCCTTATTAATTCTGTCCTATATCTTTTTGGAAGAACCAGCTGTCCGTGACCATTGGATCTAGCTCCAGTCTTCCTATACATCAACTTGTTTTTCATGTAAAAATCTCCCTTGCCTGGAGTTGTATGACAAGTTGACAATTTTCTGAAACAAGGCTTGAGTGTTTTATCCCCAGCCTGTGCCTTCCTCATCTCTTCTGGAGTGGTATCTAACATAATATCCTCCTCCTGTCTTGAGGTCGACCTGACCTGAAGGGTTGCCATATACACAGGTTTCCTTCTGCAACGGTCAGTGTCATGATTGTCCATCTGACAATTCTTACACCACCTTTTTCCTTGGTTGAAAGATTTTCTTTCATCATATTTCCTTTCATCGAATTGTGGGAATTTATTTTTATTGTCATACCGTGGCCTATCAAATTGGTGCTTACCTTTATTTTGATCCCTAGGATCAAATTTATTAAAGTTCTGTGGTGCCCTAAAGTTGTCCACCTGTTTCTTTTTATTACCTGTTACCTCTGCTTGAGCTGCTTGATACCTTTCAGCAACATTTAGCAACTCACCCAGCCTCTCTGCACCTTGTTCCATGAGAAACTTTCTCAGGTCTGGAGCCATGGACTCTCTTAGTTGCTCTATAAGGACCATTTCCTTAAGATCTTGGGTTTTCCCCAGAGAAGTCCATTTCTCCAAGTATGTCTCTATTCGTGCAGAGAACTGGTGATAGGTTTCACCTGACAGTAGTTTAGCATTCCTAAATTTTTTCCTGTAAAACTCTGCATTCTTTTCATACCTTAACAAAAGAGCCTGCTTTAGCATGTCATAATTTTCCTGATCACCTCTGCTCATTTTTGCAAAAACTTCATAAGCTGCCCCACGAAGTCCCTGAGATAACTTTAAGCTCCACCTTTCTCTCTCTAACCCATACGTGGTAGCTAATAGTTCGTACCTATTTATATAGCTCTCAATATCATCGTCTTTCTCAACAAAATGATCTAAATGAAAATTCATAGCTGAGGTTGAGGCTCCCTGAGTAACCGTAGCATCAGAGGCAAAGGGACTGGCACCATTTTCAGGAGCATGGCCTTGAAACTCAAACTCCCTTAGTCGTAACTCATGTTCCCTTTGTAATCTCTTCTCCTCCTTTTCTGCTTCCCTTTCTGCAGCTAATCTCTTCTCTTCCCTTTCTGCAGCTTGTCTTCTTTCCTCGGCTTCCAATGCTTTAGCCTCTTTGTCAGCCTCAATCTGCAACCTCTTAGTCTCAGCCTCAGCACCTTTCGTTCGGCCTCTTTTTCTAATCTTCTTTCTTCGCGTTCAATAAATTTGTCACATTCCGTTGTGACATAGGCAACCATAACTTGCCCATCTAATCCTAACTCTTTTGCAGTCTGAACCGCAGCAGATCGAAATTTGGCCAGGTCCGCCATTGTCTATCAGGTAAATTTTATATAATGTCTAACCAACAATTCAATCTCTAATGGACAACACAGGCACCGTGAGCTCAACCTTATTTAATTCCACCCAAGGATACCTTTTAATTCTTATATTCCCTGAAGTGAATTACCCCCAATATTTTTAATAGTTAAAGATTCAAAATCCCAAGAGCGAGACCCCAATATATGTGGTGAAGTGGGATGTTATAAATATTTATAGGGGACTTAGTGTACTGACTGAGATCAGCTGTGAAGGTATCTATATATCTAATAAGAGTAGTGTATTATAGATAACCTTACTTGCTACCACATATCTATATATCTCAGTCAGAATTATTCTGGAATAGTGTGATGCTACGTTATGTGTCTAGGGTATGTGTATGGTGAAGTGTAAGTCACAACAACAGACAGATAAACAATTTAATTTAATCCACTACTCTTAACAACACTGTGACACTCACATACATATAACACTCTATGAGAATAGCTTAAAGAAGTCACTCGTAACGGTTCAAATAACAATATGTATTCATTACTAGCATGAATGAATATGTGTCCTGATTCAACTACAAGGGAACCAGGAATCACAATCAATTTAAATTCCAAGTTATGTACAGAATGTATTTAATATGAATATTGTAGTGACATATATTATTACAAATGTTCTATGTGTGTCAGTTGTGTAGTAGTAAAATGAGGTAATACTGGTTTTGTTTTGTTCAAGCTCTGTTGGTATTTGTCATCATGACTTCAATAGTTTGTCTTTAGGGACCAGTATTGGAGATGTTCACAGTTCCTGATTTTAAGACAAGTAAATTCCCCTCTGAATAGTATTTTTATAAAGTTATTTCAAGATGAGGGGGCATAATGTTGAGCTCAGCTGGCCAACTCTGCTTATCTTGAGTGATGGCGGCAGGAAAGGACTCCTCTGCTCGAATTCTCCTCTGGGCTCAGGAGACACCTCACTGATAGCTAAAAAGACCAAGGAGTATGCTGTCCGACTCTGGATTCAGCAAATCTCTGACCAGATGCTGCTCAGTACCATCAAGACCACTGTCCCTGAAATCAAGAAGGATGTACCTTCTACTTCATAACTAATTTATATTTTCTTTTTACACTGATCACAATACAGCACAAACATTGCGTTCAGAGCGTTAGGCCAACAGTCAGCTTCATTTGAAATACTTTATTCCAGTATTACCATTCTTAATGGTTACTACGCCTCTGCACTTCCAGCATTATTTCTTTCTAGTCAATCATCCAGGTGTCAGTGTACTGTTTGGCCATTCCATGCCGTTTTACTTCTCTCTCCGACACCCTCTGTTCAGGCTGGAGCATTTTAGGCTTTACCTCACGTTTGCCACTGAACTACACATATATATACAGGCATAAATCAACAATTCACATTCAATTTTCATTAAAAGATATTAAATGGTTCAAGCTTACCACAATTCATACGAATAACACAGATACGTTGATTAGCAATGAATTCTGGCACAAACTGGCACAAATTTCCTTCTGCTTATCTTCCAGGCTTTTATTTTAGCCAAATATATGCTGGCTTCAACGCACTGATGCTTTATCAAGCTATTTTAAACAAGTGGTCTCGAACTAACGCTCCCAAGTGTGTATATCAGCGAGACTGGCCAATGAGCCACGTTTCGACAAGTGTTTGAAAAAATGTTACCTTTCCCGTTTCCCCTAACAACCAAGATAGTATTTATAGCCCGACCAATCGTGGTTAGGCTTTCATTTGTTGCGCTCCAATCAATTTGGAGTTTACATGGTAGGCTATTTCTGTAACGTAAATTTTTTTCAAACACGTTAAAAAAAAAATCTTATGAGCAGAAATGATTTTATGCTGTCAGGCACCCCCAATATTTTATTTTGGGTATAATTTATTAATTCCTGGACTATTTGCGTAACGTTTTACATATTATTTGTCAGCAAGCCCTAAGGAACCCAAAAATACTAATTTAAAGGAGCTACGTGGCTGCGTTCAAAATATGCAATTTCTTCTACCTCCTGTTTGGAAGATGTGCTGTCTGGGTACTGTTATGTGTTCAAACGTAAACCCATCTATTGTTATCTTTTCTAATAAGAGTCTGTTATGATTTATAAACCTAACTCTGGGAAAGGGTAGTGTATTTTATCACTGTCCGTCTGAAAAAAAATTAGTGCATGTAGACTTACACGCGTGATGGCAGCATTTGCGTATCGCGCGAAGCGTGTTTAGTGTTCGGCTTCCTCTCCCTTCTCGCTATCCTTTAGTCCAACTGTTCGTTCGTTTTGGTAACGTAATGTAGAAAAAGACATGAATGGAATTTAAAATTTAGGTCATTACGCAGTCTGCCTCTTAATGTTTTTCCAAGAAATACAGCACACGTTTCATTGAAGAAAGCGGGTATAATACAGTAAGCTTTTACTATCAACGTGAAAGCGTTACAATTTGCAGACGAAGCAGAAAACAAGGGGGATTTCGAGTACATTCCTTGTGACAGCACTGTCATTTTACCATTGCTCTTCTCTTTATTAATTTGATTTGTTAGGCTTCATATTTACCTAATAATTTATATATGTGGATTAGAATATTTCATGACAATGGCGTAGAGCCCACAAATGTTGGTAACTACATCTTGTAAATGTCTAGCGTTGTAGTTAAAAAGTCGGTTAGAGTTTCTCGCTATAAAATTAACCAGGTCCGGGTGTCTAGGTGGTGGCCGAAAGAATCAAAATATTCAAAAGTTCCAAGGCCATTATAATATAGAGCGACCCAGTGGTCACCGGATCAATAGCTAGGGTCAGTGTTGATGACGAAAGAAGCCGTCTGGCTCGGATCGATACGTAGAGGTAATTGGTCACGAGCTAAAACTTTAACGAGCCCAGTTCGTTTAACAAATATATCCGACAGGAGTATGGTCCGTATCTCGTCTGTATTCATCGTCTAAGTGGTGTAGTCTGTCAAAACGTGGCGCGATTTCGAGATCTCCAAGATCGAGTTTTGCTCGTCGTAGACGAGGACCTGTAATGGTTCGGGTGTGATCTCGGAGATTTTAAGTTCTATGGAGACAGGGCCTGACTTGGCCATCTCAAACTGGTCACCGTCCAGTAGACTGGGGGTGAGGTCAAAGGCTTATATGGCGTACCCATTCTTAAAATGTCTATACTCAAGGTCGTTACCGGTGTCTTTGCCAACCAGTCCCATGGCTAGATTCGTCCCGAAGAAGGCTCTCACGTACTGGTTGTGTTCATAATCCATGGACAAAGGCTTGCCACTGACTGTTCTACCATCCGCGCTGACATTTAAATAGATCAGGCCAAAATTAGCGAAATTGAACGGTTTAGACGTATACGATCCGTTAAAAGCGGTCGAAGTGATTAGGAAAATCACTAGGCGGGTCGGGGTTTGACTGAGAAACAGATTATCCTGCATGTGCGATAGCATACCTCTAGGGATAGAGAAAGTTTTTAGCACAACTTGTTTCAAGGGGTACTTGGCATTACCTCGCAACAAGGTTTTCTCGTGGGCTAAAGAGACGGCTGGGTTTAATTTGGCTTTCCGTACAACCAGGGACGCATAAGTTATAATAGTCTCGACTAAACCAAACAAGGTCTCGTCTAGCACCGGGGCGAGAATCTGTTTTTCCGTTAACGGGTACCGACATTTAGTATAAGATGGTTTCAGGGTCGGGAAGGTGGCGCTCAGAAATCGACCGATTGATCGATCGGTTTCCTTCAAGTTTTGCCACTCACACTCCCACATTTCGATCAAGGTGACGACACACTCATTCTTCAAATAAGCACCAATTTCCCGCGTCTTTTCGTACAACTCAGTCAAAGGTTTTTTTATTGACTGGATTAACGTCACGACCGGTGGTTAGTGGGCAGTTAGGATGGCCGTGGAATAGACAGCCATGGAACTGGTAGACGGTGCGAGAGTCTTTGTCCCAATCATCTACCCTAATGTGTCTATCACCCAAAGACATCTCACGGCCGCGTGACTTAACGCACCAATGCCTCGATGAAAATATACCCGAACAATAACGCTGGTCACTTTTTCGTCAAATTGCCACAGACTATAGACTTGACTTCCCATTACGAGGTTGGGTTGGTTGAGATTCAATTTCCCAAAAGTTATTTTAACGTGCTAGAGGATGAAGTATGGATACATTACTTTCCCAACAAAGACGAGGGACCTATAATACTCACGTTACCTACCGGTCTATACACCTCACCCGACACGCTGATCGACGAGTTGAATCGTTTGCTTTTAGGCACGGATGTGAATGAAAAAGCCCGAGTTAGAATCCATTTAAAAAATAATAAGACCACCTTGAATCTGTATGAACCGGGGGCTGAAGTTAGAATACGGAGACGTTGAAACACATGTTAGGCTTGCCCGCCTCGATCGCCACAGACATCGACCCAATACTACGAGGAGAGACTGAAGTACAAATGGATAGCAACATGAAAAATGTCTACGTGTACTGCGACCTCGTAGCGGTGAGACCGGTTGGGGATGCCTCTGTCCCTTTGTTACGTATTGTCCCTATTTTGGACAGGACTACCGCTTCGGTTTTTAGGATTTACGACAAACCCCACTACGTACCCCTGAGTCGTTTTTCGTTTGACACTGTGGAAATCCTTTAAACTAACGATCAGGGTAAGATTATCCCATTCACTAGCGGAGCTTCGGTGCTGACACTTCACTTCCGAACGCACAGACGGTTTGATTTTGAATAGAAAAATGGTGAGACATGTTCCCATCCGTTGAAACCCCAAAATGTATGAGGAGTTTAACTGCAACCAAGCTGGACACGGGATACCAGTGTTTATCGGAGGCAGAAGTCAAAGAGGACATGGTTTGGGTAGTTTTTTCAGCGGGCTGGGTCGCATGGTTCTCCCGTGGTTAAAAACTGGAGGCAAAGCTTTACTCAGAGAAGGGGTTGGTACTGGTCTACAGGTCGCGAGTGACGCGTTAGCTGGTAGAAATGTTGGCGAGTTATTTCGTGAGCGTGCCAAAGAATCGGGTCAGCGTTTATTACAGGGAGCGGTTGATCACCTCACCACTAACCAATCAGGTAGAGGTCTTAGAAGAAAAAGAAAAACGAGAGCTGCTCCACCTGGCGAGCCGAAAAGAATAAAACGAAGTAACCGAGCTCGCCCTTCTCATTCCCACAAGAAGAAGCGACGGTACTCTGATATATTTGAATGATGGCGCTTATTCACCCCAGCTCGTGTGAGTGTCTTCACAGTAGTCTAGATTTGTTTAGCGTGCCACCAACGCAGACAGCCGTAGAAGAGGGTCAATTTGTGGAGATACATCCATTGGCCGCCTTAGCACCCGGAGCCTCGATGGAATTTGTCATATCGGGGAACGGTGAAGAATATCTAGATTTGTTCAATACTTTTCTGCACGTGCGCGCCAAAATCACGTTAGCTAATGGCGGCAAATTACCCGCTGTTGCGGATGTGGCCCCGGTCAGCTATTACCTGCATAGTTTATTCTCCCAAGTCGACGTTTCCCTAAACGACACGCTGATTACACCCAGCGAGAACACCTACCCTTATAGAGCTTACCCGGAAGCCACTTTGAATTACGGGGAGGAAGCCAAGCGAGGCCATATGACAGCGGCTCTGTTTTACAAAGACACACCAACTTTATTGCGGACACCAGTGGCGATAATAACAACGGACTAAAGTTGCGTCGAAATATAGCGACTGGTTCTCAGGACATTGATATGATGGGCCGGTTACATTCAGATATTTTCGCCCAAGATCGCTACATGTTAAATGGTGTGATAGTTAAAGTAAAACTCACACCGGCTAAAGATGCGTTCAACGTGCTGGGAAACGACCACGCTGGTGGTTATAAATCTATTATAACTTATGCGGCCCTGGTTGTACGGAAAGCCAAATTAAACCCAGCCGTCTCTCTAGCCCACGAGAAAGCCTTGTTGCGAGGTAATGCCAAGTACCCCTTGAAACGAGTTGTGCTAAAAACTTTCTCTATCCCTAGAGGTATGCTATCGCACATGCAAGATAATCTGTTTCGCAGTCAAACCCCGACCCACCTAGTGATTGGCCTAATCACTTCGACCGCTTTTAACGGATCGTATACGTCTAACCCGTTCAATTTCGCTAATTTTGGTCTGATCTATTTAAATGTCAGCGCGGATGGGAGAACAGTCAGTGGCAAGCCTTTGTCCATGGATTATGAACGCAACCAGTACGTGAGAGCTTTCATTGGGACGAATCTAGCCATGGGACTGGTTGGCAAAGACGCCGGTAACGACCTTGAGTATAGACCTTATACGCC
This sequence comes from Oreohelix idahoensis, assembly GCA_024509875.1. Taxonomy (NCBI): domain Eukaryota; kingdom Metazoa; phylum Mollusca; class Gastropoda; order Stylommatophora; family Oreohelicidae; genus Oreohelix; species Oreohelix idahoensis. The sequence goes on along the minus strand of JAMPIV010018782.1, from coordinate 62,415 downwards.
TTTGACCCCACCCCCAGTCTACTGGACGGTGACCAGTTTGAGATGGCCAAGTCAGGCCCTGTCTCCATAGAACTTAAATTCTCCGAGATCACACCCGAACCATTACAGGTCCTCGTCTACGCCGAGCAAGACTCGATCTTGGAGATCTCGAAATCGCGCCAAGTTTTGACAGACTATACCACTTAGACGATGAATACAGACGAGATACGGACCATAATACTGTCGGATATATTTGTTAAACGAACTGGGCTCGTTAAAGTTTTAGCTCGTGACCAATTACCTCTACGTATCGATCTGAGCCAGACGGCTTCTTTCGTCATCAACAATGACCCTAGCTATCGATCCGGTGAATACTTCGTCGCTGTATATTATAATGGCCTTGGAACTTTTGAATATTTTGATTCTTTCGGCCTACCACCTAGACACCCGGACCTGGTTAATTTTATAGCGAGAAACTCTAACCGACCTTTTAACTACAACGCTAGACATTTACAAGATGTAGTTACCAACGTTTGTGGGCTCTACGCCATTTATTTCGTATTGGTCAAAGTTCGCTGTGGTACTATGCAACGCGTCCTACTACCCTTTTCGGCTAGACAACACGCCAACGATCGATTAGTTTTTCGCTTAGTCAGACCTGGTTAGCGAGCCACAAGACTGGATACGTTTTTCGTTCATAGACAAAGGAAGAGATCAATAGACACGTGTGTATTTTCCTCTATAAGGCTTTGCCCGCCCTTTTATCGGATTTTTCCTGTCGTTTTTTTCCTCACGCCAATACGTCCATGAGTCATACACTTACAATCACAGCACACAAAAATTTCCACATCGACAATGCGTCAACTATCGATTGGTTTTTCGACTAATCAAACCCTGGCTAACACAAGTTTACTCACATCGACAACGCGTCAACAATCGATTAGATTTTCGACTAATCAAACCCTGGCTAGTACAAGTCTGGATACGTTTCAAAAACCAGATTGAACTGGTATTCCTTCATATATAGACACTTGGAAGACCAAGGCCCGGACACTCACGTTCATACTTTATTGAAGCGGTGGTGTGATAACGACAGATACTTACACCTCACTTAAGATGACTTCCACTGTTCCCAACAACTGGGTCTACATCAAAAGATGTGACGAAATGCTTGTGCCGTTGGAGAGCGGGCTGAAGGCCGCGTCTGTAAGTGTTTACCGAGGTCAACCTTTACTACACGTGCGAAAATATTTTGGTGAATCCTACCTCAAGTTTCCTAACAAAACCGGCATTACGTTAACTAGATCTGAGTTTGAACATTTGTTGACTTTACAGGGTGAAATCCTCGCCGAATTTGACCGACTACAATCACCAAACACGGATACCTATCCTACTACTTGTACCAGTAACACGTTTGACCACTACATCAATTCCAGTTGTTGCCAACCAATATCCCCAGAACTAAGTTGGTTTCCTAACACCAACCCTTGTACGTCAGCTTCCCCCACAGACAACCACCTGGCCAATGTCTCTAATCTACCACCGAAGAAGCAGAGACCTACTACCTCCCCCAGTAACACGTTTGTCGACTACATCAACTCCAGCTGTTACCAGTCAATATCCCCAGAACCGAGTTTGTTTCCTAACACCAACCCTTGTACGTCAGCCCCCACCACAGACAACCACCTGACCGATGTCTCTAATCTACCACCAAAGAAGATGAAGAAACCTACAAAGCGGCTGAGACTTGGGCTTTAGCTTGATATTATTTTTGAAAAATAAAATCATTTTATTAACTAAATTCTTTGTTACCTATATAGTCTAACTGTTGTAATATAACTATCGTCTATATGTCTAAATATCGTATAACTGTTGTCTCAATATTGTATAAATATATCGTCTTCCTAGTGTAACATAAATATCATATACCTGTTGTCTCAATATGTCTAAATATATCGTATAACTGTTGTCTAAATATTGTCTGTAAAACATAAATAAACAACAACACCATTATCGAACTAATATATTGCTATATAAAAAGTCACGCACCACATTTTCCTTATATAAAAGTCACGCGCCACCACAGCGCGCCACCGTATTTCCTTATATAAAAAGTCACGCGCCACCTACCACGCCACCTGAAAACGCCTCGTTTTGCGCATTGTATACTACTGTTTTGCTTCGCTTTGGCGACGACTGTCCTGTTCATCCTAGACACAAGGTTCGTTGGTTATATTAGGGAACATGACGAAATATAAAAAAAAACCATGTGTTCTGGAAGGTTTTTATTAATGTATGGCGGAGGCTAGCTTGCTCTACATCATATCAACTTACGACGTGTGGTCAAATTGTAATGTTCCCGATGTTAGGTTTACATAAATGTATAATCCAGTCACTCCATGTTAATCCTTGTATTCTGGAAGCAAATCCTTGGAATTTAAATTTACAGCCAAAATAAAAAATCAACAAGAAGGATATTTAATAATAAGAAGAAAAGTGGTTGAGATTTTTATATCAATGCCTGAAAGAAAAATGGAACGCTTGAAGTGATGAGAGCTTAGTGGGGGGAAAGTAAAATAAAATAAAGACATTAACACAGAACAAGCAGACAAAAAGCAAGAGGTGTAAAGAAGGAGGTAACCTGATCGCGCCCTAAGCAAATCTGTTTTACAATTTTCAGACAGTTCTAACCGTCGTATTGATCCCAGGACCCGAAAAAAGGAAGCAAAGAATAGAACGATTGAGCCATACCAGAAATGTGGTTAAGGGCGACCATGATGTGCTGGGTATGAGGAGGACTACTAACCTACTCTATAAAAAGCTTAAGCTACAATAACAAAGACAAGACCTAATTGAAACCAGTCATGCCCGATGGTACAAGATTCTCAAGGAAGTGGAGGGGAACTGCGGTAAGACGTGGAATACGATGGATGGGTTTGAAAAAAAATCGAAAAAAGGTGATTCGTCTTACGAGGACAAAGGACAAAGAAAATAGTCTACGTTACGGCCACAAGGCCTTCGTCAGGAAAGGAAAGAAAGTGAAGGCTAGATAGGACACATAAAAACTAAATAAAATAAAAACTGGGTACTTCCCTGAAGGCAAGAACCGAAATTCTATCAAAATCGCTGTCCTGTTGATAAGCGCGTGGCTGAACAGAAAGCGACTTCCGCCGCCGGATGTACACAATGCATACTAAGAAACTAAAAAACGAAAAAACGAAACCGGAAAATAAACTACCCAACGTGATAAAAGTGGGGACTGGAAATAATAAGGGACAGAATGAGTGGGAGATAAATAAATATGAAATAAAAAATATATCCACTGTCACTCTTCTCCGTCTTGCTGAACTGGTCCTTCAACTGAATTCCTTTGAATTCAATGGTCAGTTTTTTGACCAAATTAGCGGTGTTGCCATGGGAACGAAGATGGGTCCCAGCTATGCCTGTCTATTCATGGACCACTTGGAGCATCAGATATGGCAACAATACTCCGGTCCTTTCCCTGGGTTTTACCGCAGATATATCGATGATGGCATAGGTCTCACAGATATGTCTGAGACTGATTTACACCGCTTCATCGACTTTGTGAACCACTTTCACCCCACCATCAAGTTCACCTCCCTCGTATCCACAGTATCTGTCAACTTCCTTGACATTACTATTTCTATCACGCCCTCCGGCCTTAATACCTCAGTATACTACAAGCCGACAGATGCCCACAGCTACCTCCTGTATACCTCTTCTCATCCTCGGGCCTGTCGTGACTCCCTTCCTTTTTCACAACTTCTCCGCCTCCGCCGTTTATGCCAAGACGACGATGACTTCCACTTACGAGCCAATGAGATGTTGGATTTTTTCCGTAACAGACTTTATCCAGAACATGTTCTCACCTCTGCTCTCCAACGTGTGCTCCCCATCTCTCGTCTGGAGGCCCTCAAACCTCACCATAAATCCACTTCGGATAGAGTCAAATTAATCTTGACCCATCACCCTCACAGTACTACTGTCAAACAGATCCTTTTCCGCCACCTCCCTATCCTCCAAGCAGAGCCTCTGACCCAAAAAGTATTCAGTGAAGCACCTTTGGTGGCATATAGACGTGACAAGAACTTGAAGGATCTTCTTGTTCACAGCCGTCTCCCAAAGGAGAATGCCACTCACTTTGGCACACTACCCTGTGGTCGGACACGATGCAACACGTGCAAGTATGTCATCTCAACCCAGAAGGTGTCCTTTCCTAAGGCTACGTACACCATCACTAGTAGCTTCACGTGTGAATCGCGCAATGTCATTTATACGATCATATGTAAACGTTGCTGCAAAACCTATATTGGCCAAACAGGCAAACGACTTGGGGACAGATTCAGCCAGCACTTAAATGACATCGCTCAGCAAAAGTCAACACCAGTTGCTATACACTTCAATGGTCCTGACCACCATGGTCCCATCGACATCCAGGTCACAGCGATCCGATCCTGCTCCTCTGACACTGCCAGCCGAGAACAGCTTGAGAACCGTCTTATCCACCGCATGGGGTGTCTAAAACCAGCCGGTCTCAACACTTTTCACACCTTTGTCTGAGGTCACCCTCTCCTCTCTTGCTCTATTTTACTCTTTCCACTCTTATCCTATTCTTCTATTTGTATGCCATATACATTTTTTTATTTCATATTTATTTATCTCCCACTCATTCTGTCCCTTATTATTTCCAGTCCCCACTTTTATCACGTTGGGTAGTTTATTTTCCGGTTTCGTTTTTTCGTTTTTTAGTTTCTTAGTATGCATTGTGTACATCCGGCGGCGGAAGTCGCTTTCTGTTCAGCCACGCGCTTATCAACAGGACAGCGATTTTGATAGAATTTCGGTTCTTGCCTTCAGGGAAGTACCCAGTTTTTATTTTATTTAGTTTTTATGTGTCCTATCTAGCCTTCACTTTCTTTCCTTTCCTGACGAAGGCCTTGTGGCCGTAACGTAGACTATTTTCTTTGTCCTTTGTCCTCGTAAGACGAATCACCTTTTTTCGATTTTTTTTCAAACCCATCCATCCTACAAGATTCTCAAAGCACTTCTTGAAAGGAATTTGAGCAAGCTGCCCTGAAAATCTTGAAGAGATCTGACTCAAGACAAATGCTCCAGGATATACATAAAGAACATTCAATACAAAGAAGAGATAACCAGACGGAAAGATTAAATTCACTGAACTAGGGGACCGAATGAACGAACAAACGAACGAACTTTATTTTAAAAGGGTTGAGAATTGGACATGCAGGCCCGTCTGACATCATACCCTTTGTCTTTCATCCTGTATCCTGACACTCACTCATGCAGGTCAGTAAATAAATAAACAATACACAAAGGTATATTTCAGGCACTCGTGAGAAATAAAAAAGTTGAAGACTAGACAGCAAAAGAAACAACAGAAATGATAGGCTTACCAGGTATCGAACCCAGGACCTTCCGAACAACACCACCGTCTAGCTATGGGAGAAAATCTTTCTTTGACAACTAGGCACCACAAAAATAGTGCTTCGTGGACAGAGGTCATTAAGCACGATCTCTCCACGTAACAATTAATCCGCATTTTCTTAAAATGTTTCATCATATATGAACACATTCTCGCTTATGCCCGCACATTCTGGAGGGAAAGAAAATTGAACCGAAATCTAAATAAATAATAATAATAATAAATTCTTTAAGCACCAAACACGGCGCATAAGGCAGAAACCAGTGCTCTCCAGGTTGTTCGTTGTGACGCCACTCCTCTTAGCTCTTGCACATTATTTAGGCCCAACGTTCTTCCTTCTCTTATTATTGTTCTTCTGAGAGTTTCTTTTGGTCTTCCTTTTTTCCTCTTACCCTCAGGAACCCAAGTGAGCGCCTGTAGTGGTATTCTGTTGTTTTGCATTCGTAGGACATGACCGATATAAGACCATCGTCTTTTCCTTATATAGTCAGAGACATATTTCTGCCTAGAGTCTTCTCTTATTTGTCGATTAGTCTTGAATTCTTTCCAACTGATGTTCATGAGTTTTCTAAGACATTTGTTCTCGAATGTATTCAGCTTGTTCTCCAACGATTTTGTTATTTTCCAACTCTCACAGCCGTATGTTAACACTGAGATAACATTTGAATTAAACAGACGAAGCTTGGTATGTATATTCAATGATCGTAATTTCCAAATGTTAGATAATCTATTGAAGGCGCTAGCTGCCAAAGCAATTCTAGTATGGATTTCTCTTGTTGTGTCACCATCCTGAGTCATTTTCCTGACTAAATAATTGAAACTTTCAACTTTCTGTAGTTTTTCCCCGTTCAAGATGATATCAAAGGTCTCGTTAGAAAAGTTCATAGCTTTAGTTTTAGAGGCATTTATTTGGAGACCTATTTTAATCGAGAGATGACACCCCCCCCCCGGTGAACAAATTATTTATTGCTTCTTGGGATTGTCTTGGTGTTGAACTTAAGAATGCTACATCATCTGCGAAATCCAAGTCCCCCAGGAATTTTCCATTTGTCCATTTTATACCCAATTGTTCATTGTGGGTATAGTTTCTCATAACCCAATCAATAGCTATTCCAAAAAGTAGTGGTGACATAATACAGCCTTGTTTCACCCCTGTTTCTACTGTAAACCATTCTGTATTCCCTTTATTTGTTCTAACACAACATCTTGCATTGTCATATAGCGCTTTGATTATATTCACATATTTTGTTGGAAAACCATAGATTGTAAGTATCTTCCACAGTGATGGGCGGTGTAGACTATCAAAGGCTTTTTGAAAATCGACGAAGGTGATAATAAGTGGCGATTGCCTTTCCACTGATTCTTCTATAATTGTTCTTAGTGTGAATATTTGATCAATACATGATCGTTTCGGCCTGAAACCCGCTTGTTCTTCTCTGATCTTTTCGTCAGCATGCAATTTAAGTCTTTCTAACATCATGCAACATAATAATTTTCCAGGTACTGATAATAGAGATATACCACGCCAGTTATTACAGTCTGATAGATCACTAAAGCTAAGCGTTAAAATTGGAACCACCCAGAGAGAAATAGAAAAGTGACTGTTGTTGTAACATGCTGTACAACCATTACTATCATCTAGTCGCGCTTCGGAACCTTCAGTTGCGGATACTGCTTAAAGAAAGAGAGGAAGATACATAAAAATAGAATGAAGATTTCAAAATGTAGAATATGAAGAAAAAGTACTCTTGCTGAAACAGTCCATTGGTAATTTAGAATGCGGCTAATTGCTGCTGTTTTCCTCTAGTAATCTCATTTTAAATGACGATGTGATGCTGTTCCTGAAGCTGGAAACATCATCGTGTAAAAACACATTGCTACAGAAATTACTACAACAATAACACATGAATACTTGGGAGCAGGTGTCCGGCAAAAGGACTTAGTACACTAATAGCACTGTACCCTATAAGGAAAGGAAAGGGAATGGATGAATCGTGAATGATGAAACCTCAGTCTAATCTTCTGAGACGATACTTATAGGCGTATTGCAAAGTGCTGTATATCTTTACTCTTTATCGCAGTTTTACATTTAGTCAGAGCCTGTAACCCTGCGGCAGGCAACCCATAATCTGTGGAGGTTAGCTATAGAAATACTGCGCAATTCTTCTCTATCTCTGTATGTTTATATCTTGATAAAATTATGACTTTTTTTCAGGTTTCATAGTACAGTATTAATATTGTTATAATAAGTGCAGTATATACGTAACTTCTATCTCTGCCTGACGACCCGCTTCCAACAACCCGGTGGAAAATTCAAACTAAATGATATGATACCGGATATAACTTCACTTCAAAGGAAACATCCTGTTCCTATCTCTTGCAATTCCGGAAATGAATGTGTGTAAGCAAAAGTAATTCTGTGTAAGCTAGCTCGTACTAACTATACTCAGCATCACAAGAATACACAATGATGAACATAACAATTATTATGTAGAAAATCATTTCTATCCTCAAGTAGTGTCACCATTTTCACTGCGAAGGAGGAACAAAAAGTACCTATAATTTTGGCGATGGCACACTTCTAAATACCGACCGGCAAATGATAGTCTGAAAATGTATCCAACTTTAAAATTCTGTCTCCCTTTGTCACCTAGCGATCTATCAGATCATCTTCTGTGAACTACCGGTAGATCATGATCTACCTTATACCAACCACAGCATAACTCACAATAAAATCATGTGTTTATCTTTGTCAGTTATATTACTAATCTTGAGACTGGAAAGGGTAAGCTGTTGTCAAAACAGGAAACCTCCATAACTGAATCGTTGTATCTCTTCATCTACATGGTTGCTGCCATAAACCACGCAATAATTATTTTTGCCATTAATTTAAGCTTTATCCCGATACTTAACATTCTTGTGTAATTATAAATCTCTTACGTTTGAAAATTAGCCTTTATATATTCTAATTAGATGCATAGAGAACTGTTAACGGCAAGGTAATGCAATGAATATCGCACTAGCTGTTAACGGTAAGATGAAGCAATGAACAGCGCACTAACTGTTTTACGCAAGCTAAAGCAATGCATAATGTGCTAAGATTTTATGTAGACACTTTTATGTAGTTGGGTATTATTACTTTGGGTGTCTCTAAGCAGACAGCTTTAAGGAACATAGTTTAATAGAAGTTGATCTTTAAGGTGAATCTAATGCAGTAGTTCTCAATACGGCAATATCTGCTACCCCGTTTGGTTTTGGCTGTCTTTCTTCCGATTGCATGAATGTTACCTGCTTAGGCACAGGTTACGATCTTTGAAATGCATTTCGTTTCGTTCCCCTCTAATGTGAGAGTGTATTTGACTTTCGAGCGTTGATAATCTTAAAATATTAACAAGAGTAGCCTTATTCGTTCCCTGATCTCACAGCCTTGAGTTAGATATTCACTTCCGTGTCCTTAAATTACATCTACACGCTTTCGTGGTTTGATAATATTTGGAAGCGCTGGTAATTTGCCCCACCTTTGGGCTAATCTTCAGGGTGGAAAGAATGGTATAAATTACTTGCCTTCCAAACATGTGATTCATGTGTAACTAAGGTAGGCTAACAGAACAGCAGTCAAGCAGTTAGATTTTTCTTTTATAAATGAGTGCTTGCGTAGAACAGACGGATTTAAATGATATAACGTTCACTAACGTGGAACAGATGGCAAGAGTCAGACACATGCCAATGAAACAAGAGATGAGAAGAAGATGCTGGTGATGTATAGGACACATATTGATGAAACTACTGAAAGTATTACATGGCAGTCCTTGTTCTAGAATCCCCTTGGTAAGAGAGGTAGTGGAAAACGGTAAAACACAAGTGATGTAGTAGATGGTAGAAACTATCTGATTGGTTACAAATTACAATAAGAAATTCCAGTTTTAAGAGGGGATAACGCATTATAAAATAGCTGTTTCATTTTTCCTATACGTTTAATGTGCTCTACACCTACGATGTAGCGTCCAGTTGGCAGAGTCAGTGGTAGGGACGTTTTCCCCTCACGGCACATCTACCGGTTTTTAATTCAAAACCTGGTACCTTCATGCTCCAGTCTACCCAGCTGCAAATGGATAAGCGACTCTGCTCTTGAGGTACGGAAGGCATAGGCAGCAAGGATAAGAACTTGTCACTCTCACCTCTTAAAGCTGGGCCAGGTATAGTTAAATTTCTGTCGATTCACTCTCATTGGATAGTATCTGCTATGAGACTTCCTTTTTCACATCTTAACTGCACCAATCAAGTGATAGATTCGTTACATCACAAAGCACAGCCATGGTAACGAACCATGCAGCATCTCCTAAATCTTCCATTAAGGCACATTTAGAAGGCAAATTAAACTTAAGAAATAAATATCAAAAGTCACATGAATACTCTCATATCTCTGATAGTCCCAGTTTCATTGCATGGACTCCAGACCTGGAAAATATTGTTAAAGAGCGAAGACTAAGCCAGAAGAAAAAGTGGAAAAAGAACCCGGCAAAGCCAATAAAGTGATTTATAACACACTCACAGCACAGGTAAGATATCACGCTATTAAAGCAAGGAAAGAAACATGGGAAAAAACATATGCAAACATGGACTTAATGAAGGACACACAGCATGGAAACTTCTTCACTGTCTTGATGGAAAAAGAAAGAAGAACAACCCAAAACCATTAAGTACTAGAGGAAACATCTTAAGAAGCAACAAGAAGAAGGCAGAAACGTTTAACAAATACTACACAAATGTCAGCAAAACCAATCACATGAACCAGCTACACAAATCAATTAAGAACATAACAAAAATGGAACAAAGAGCAGTTACTGCAAGCATTGCACTGTTCGAGTACATCATCCAGGAAATGAATAGCGCGCTACAAAAATTAGAAACTAAGACAGCGCCAGGAACAGACAAGATTACTAATGAAATGATATTAAACCTTTATTCAGTTGCAAAGTCAGTACTCTTAAACTTCATTAACAGAACATGGAAAGCAAGCACACTTCCTAAAGTTTGACTGACTGCAATTATCATGCCAATCCTAAGAAAAAACAAGCCAGCTGACTCAGTATCTACAGACTAGTCCCCATGGCCTCAGCAATTGGAAAACTCGTTCAGAAAATTGTGAATCACAGGCTCTACTGGTGGCTGGAAAGCAACAAAGTCAATGATGATAGTCAGGCAGGCTTTAGAAAAGGTTGCAGAACAGATGACCAAATCTTTCATTTTGTGCAAAATAAAACCTTAGATGCATTCCACATTACAGATGTATTCATAGATCTACAGCAAGCATACGACACAGTATGGAGACAGGGGCTTTTCACCAAAATGATAAAAATGGGCATGCGCAGAAAAATGTACCTCTGGATCAAAGCCTTCCTAAGTAACAGAACAATACAGACAACAGTATGTCGTGAGATGGTTGAAGAATATGACTGATGCAATTAAATTGTGAGTGAGTCGGTGATAGTAGACAGAAGAGTTTCTCAACCGTGAATAGAGAGTGATGTATGACAGCCAGGAGAGGATATAGGTATATATACCCGCTAACAAAAGAAACCTGTCAGATATAGAATTGAAAATGTTTCGAGGTCAAGGCATATAAGATGATAAAATACACGTGGACAGATTGCCAGGAAGTACTAGCAGTTAGTACACTGAGTACACGCTGTTATAACAACCGGTGCAGGTAGCACGTGCGACATATGCAATATGCATTTTTCGAGTACCACGTGCCCCTCGCATGTGATGTGTTAGTTTTAACGACTGATCCCTCTGCTTTGGCGATAGTACTTGCCAGAAAACAGCATTTAGTGTCAGCCTTTATCGTATCAAAGTTATTTTTTTCAAAATGTTTTATACACACGAACACGTCCAAAACAAAACAAAAGAAAACTCCCTGCCAACACAAGCTCGAGCCGATTGGTACGTTCCATTGACTCCGCCATTTATCAATCGGAACTTGCTTGCCGAGTCCGTGGCGTAAGCAAACACCTTGCGGGCTTGAGATCCGCTTAAAAGATATCTTGAGGAGGGGAGAAGATATGAGGCATACAAGTATAGCCTCACGTAAAGGTCAAGAATGTAAATATATATACATGTTTTGGGCTCAAACTCCTTTTGCCGACACTTAATGAGTGTGGTCATCTAGATTGCTAAGGGCGGAACAAGACAAATATTTATATAGAAATAGAGTCTGTGAATAACCTGGCGGAGGGCTGTGGAGGCTGAGGTGCAAAGAATGAACCAGAGTTGGGGCACTGTACGAAGGATGGCCACCGACCGAGCAAGGTGGAATCAATTTGTTGTTGCCCTACAAGACACCACTAGGCGTGATGGCCACTGACTGTTTTGACGGTCGGCGGCTAAGGATCAAAAAAGAAGAAGAAGAGTCTGTGTGAGGGAGGCTTTAAAAACTTTTGTTTTTACATACTGGGCCCATAAGATCCCTGATATTCACTCTAATGAATACATTGCTTCCCATATTAAATTACTAACATTAGAGTTTACCGTTGAACACAAAAAAAAAATAATATGCTCATCAACATTTACAACACAGAGTTGATAAGATAATTATTATAATCAACATCTATATAGAAATACAGACATTCGTTTGGAAAGTTACTAACTGGTAGAAGCTCAAATGAATTAACACAACTACACACTGTCCTTTGTAAAAAAAAACAAAGTTAACCTCTAGTGGGAATGTTAATTGTATTAAATCCCCGTCATAAGAAAATTAACTTTAAGAAAATTAACTCGGGGTTATTTAACGTTTTAAAGCTAGCGCAGTTATTTTATAACTCAGTGTGCTTACCGAAATTACAAGACATATTCCTTTCTAAAATGCATCTGGTATCAGGCTTAACGGCACTAATTCCACTCTGCTGGAATAAAATCCTTGGCAATCTGGAACAACAAGTAACGAATGCTGGATACCTGATTAAAAAATCAAGGTCTACCATAGGTCGCTGAATATCTGGCGAGCACCTGCTTGTCGACCGCGGCAAGAAAGACAGGGTTCAAAGACGTAGGGGAACCTGGAGATTGCCATCTAGTACGGGAGTACCAGAAACGCAGCGGAAGGCCCACTCACCGGTGTCCCATGCACAAAGAACGCAGGGAGACCAGCGGACCGGTGACACGAAAAGGCATTACGACTCACTTGAGTCCGCTTTTTCGGGACTTGAAAGACATTTAGGAGATAGCCGCTTTCATCATGAAAGAATTTACGGCCGCCTCTGTGTAACTGAAGCAAAAATACTTGGGGGAGGGGGGCGGGGGGAACCACGGGCTGTCTAATTTGAGATAGACGCTGCCGGAGCCAGGCATTTTATTCGCAGACTCTAGGAAGAAGAAAAGGGGTGGCGATAAAATCAAAGATAAGAGAGTGGTGGTTTTGAAGGCGAGAAAAGTGACCGAATTTCTTATTCAAATTACGACATAGTAGAAGGCATTACATCATCCCAAGACAGCCACTAGTCATTGTCTGTTAGATACAATGAGAGCTCAAAAACATTTCGTGCAGACTACTATTTCATTCTTCAAAAATAAATTTTTTTTTTTACATTAAATAGTTGTTGTTTTTTATTTTATTTTTTTCTTTCTAAACTATTATCGTCTGCTTCCAGCTTAATTATAATACATTAAACGTTCTTTTCTTACACTATTTTCAGTGCAAATAAGCACTAACAAGAATATTTTAACGTTGTGTTAGGTACTATAAATATGAAATCATTCTACACAACGAATAGACTAGAGGTTCAGTGAATCATAGGAAACTCTGTAATATCGTTACAACAAGAGGCAATCTGATCAACAGAAACCGTTCCCGTGTCAGGCACATGTTTCAGCCCTTTAACTCTACACCCGTGGCAGGTGAATGTAGGTCTTGACCCCTATTGGTGTTTTTTTCTCAGTATTTTTGTTTTTTGTTTTATTAGGTATTGAACCTGTTCCACATTGGTTACATTTCCAAAATCCTTCCATACTTTTTCCCCATTCTACTACCTTGAGGTAGTCGTGGAAGTAAAAACTTTGTTGTATCATCATCAAGTGACGTATTCTCTCCAGAACGATGTCTCCATTTCAGCTGCTCCGAACGCATCAAGATTCTGGGCAAGTCGACCTGCATCAACCAAAGATAAGTTCAGACTCTCTGTGATGTCCTGGTTCCACCGTCGTCTAGGTCGACCCTTCCCCTTTTTCCAGGGACCATGCCTTCCATCACTAATTTGTCCATACTATTATATCTTTTTATATGACGAAACATTTCAGCTTCCTTATTGCGATGGTATTTAGGAGCCAATTTTCCTCTACGTTTAGTGAGTGCATTACTTCGCTGTTGGTCTTTTTTTCTGTCCAGGGTATTCTCAACATCCTTCTGTAGCATTTCATTTCGAATGATGTAACCTTTTTTGCAACTGTTTTATTGAGTGTCCACGTCTCGCAGCCGTATGTTGCTACTGGGAATATACATGCTCTGATCAGTTATAACTTTGTTTCTTTGCTTGTGACTTGCCACAGGTTTTTCATCTGTACTGTGTTGTATACTGTTCTTAATGTCATTGTTCATTGTGGTTGTTCCACATCCAACACAATGCCTTTCCGCAGTTTCGTCCAACCTTAAAAAAAAACCAAACACACAATAAAACAAAAATAGTGATTTCGTTTTACCAACACAATTTTTTTTCCCCTTAACCAGCGGCACTTGGGCTTTCAGCCCTTCGGCCCAATGACATGTCATTGCGAGGCTGGGAAGCCTGTGGACTTTCCTTCCAACCCGGGTTTATATCATGATCCGTTCAGGTTTTTCAGTCAAAATCCCGGTCGATGACACACTTCAAATGCCCACGCCCGGGCTTGGACCTTGAACACCTGATCGCCAGCTCAATGTTGTAACCATTACAGCAGCGCGGCTTCCACACAAATTGTTAAAAGATTCTTGGACAGTCTGAATACACTATCCTAAAAGTTTTGATGAGAATAAAGAATAAGCTGTGACGACAGGGAAAAGTAGTGACAACATTACAAATAAAGAAGTATAGAGCAGTTCAACTACACGGCACGGCAGAAAATATATAAAGAAACTAGCGGGCAAAAAAAAACAAGAAAAGACTTCACGCAGTGAAAAGACGTCACCTCCAAAGAGTATTGATAATTTGTGAAATGAACTAAGACTAGTGTGTTATTTCTCCAGATTGCGGTATCCGGATATAAACAAAGATCGGGAAAATTTCTTCGACAGTAGCTATCAGCTGTTTATTTTAGAAAAAAAAAAACCCAAAAAAAAGAACTTTTTTTTTCATTCAATTTTTCTGTCCAGCTAAAAGCAGAATATAATAAACATTAATTTTTTTTTTTTGGTGCATGAAATTGACGGCACAATTAAACAGGCACAAACACATTAGGAAAGTTATTTTCTTCCCTACACATCATGTGGGCTTTCAGGACTAGCGTAAACATATGTTAAAGGCAAAGGCAGTATCATAGAAGATAGTGCCGTAGAGGGGTTAAGTGTTAGAGACTTTACTATACTTGGTGCAGCTTCGAGAGGGAGGTGGAGTGACCCGTTCTCTTTCTCTGCCTTTTTCTTGCCTAACTCAAGAGCAGTCAGGTACCCACTTACAGCTGGGTAGACTGGAGCGTGACGCCACCGTTTTTCAAATCTAGCATCTTTGCCGCAAGAGGCCAGCCCTCTAACCACGCTGCCAATCGGATGCTCTGTTGAGTTTAGCCTTCTGAAAGATAGAAATCAACATTTATTTATAATAGTAAATTTATTTTTGAGCAAATAACACAATCACATAGCCAAGCTGCAGTGGCGTCTCCGTAACAAAGAAAAGAGAAAAAAAAGTATATAAACATAACACTGGCTTTTTTGCAAAATAGAAAAGTCGCAATTTTAATGTGCGGGCAGTTAGCCAATAAAACAGTCGCCCATGGTGTCATGTTCAAGAGATGTTGAGTCGCCACAGCCGTCTCGGACAGTAAATCTTGGCAGGAGTAGATTAGTGCTCTCCTCCAAGACATCATGGTGATATTATTGCCAGTATCTTGATATGTCAGGCAAGCTGGGATAGCGCGGGATTATTATTATTATTTTTTTTTTAGATAAATCGTGAGTAACTGACTGCGGTGTGCATGATACTGTATCTCTCAATCTGTTTCTCTATGTCTCTCTCTGCGTGTGTGCATGCGTTTTATTCTTTGTCCATTTTACTACATTCACGCCTTTACTCTTATTAATTCAGTGCAGGTTATAGATATTGCAGGACTTCTTACTACTGGGATATAAGTGTGTGAGTGTGTGTGTGTGTTCCGACCCCCGGGACTTGGAGTTTTCACTCATTCTTCTCCATCTATGTGGGACAGTGTTTATAGGGCTTTCTTGCAAACACAGAAGGCTACACCAACTCAGCAGGTCCTGCGGCCAGGCCTGTGTTAATTTCGGGGTGTGCAAAGCCACGAGCTGGAGAATCCTCCCCCGGTAAAGTAACAGAAACATTGACACATATGCGATCCAGATTCACAGGACATAAAGTAATGATATAGGGTGTAGTACATTCACTTTATCTATTCCAGGTAATTTTCGGGGTTTATCCAAGTACCAAAATGGTCGAGATTGTTTTACACAGATGATATTTTAAAACAATCAGCAAACATAAATATTTAAGAGAAAATATTTCATTCATATACACGTTGATGAATGTTCATTGATGAACAGCATCACCACCATTCAGCTTTGCATTGTACTTCTTGTCAATAGACAAAAACTGTATCAGCAGCACGTTTATTGCACATGGCAGAGGTAATTGCTTTTTTTGTCAAGTCAAGCATCTTCAAGACCCGTCCGATGAGGTGTCTAGCATCGACTGCTGGCAACTTGTACCACACAGAGGAGTTGGGTTCTGTCACTGCTGGTAACATGAACAACAGACTGAAAGAAGACAAATGTCTCTGCTAAGTATTGGGCCTCCTGATATGAGTATCAGGTGACATCCGCTTCTATCAACCACTTCCATCTACCTCAGAATACTTTGCACTCCCTGAGTGTTACGATTTAACCCAAGTGAGTTGGATGCTGTCTATGGATCCTGATACAACCTCTGCTGTTGGTTCCTTGTGAGGAAGCCCGCACGAAGCAGTAATCAGCTCTTACAGTGGTAGTTCATGTGTCAAGTTATTTACAGTGATGACGATGCCAGCCTCATATGCTACTGTACATCAACAAGCAAATTATGCATGTCAAAAGGCAAAATATGAAATGATAAAGTGTACATATTACAACTTACCCTGCTCTCAGGCAAAGTAATCCCCAGGATTGATGCACACGATGGGCGTTATCTTTACTGCAACTAGTTTAAGATGCAGTAATCTCTCAGATAGATGAAGTTACAGTGTACTAAATCCTTCTACTACTTCCACTTGAGGAGGGGCCTAAGACTTGGGCTTTCAGTATTATTATGGAAGTTTTACGCTTTCTAACATTAGCAGCTACTCATAATCCTGGGCCAGTCTTATATGGTGTCCTGGTTACGAGCTCTTATTTTGGCTGTCTGTGAACTCTCCATGGCAAAATTAGAAGTAAGTGAAGTAATCTTACCAGACGCTAGGTTATAACGAATATGTTCACGCACACACCCAGGTTGCCACGCTGAGAAGAGATCCAATCAAGAGCAGTCTATATTAGCATTTTCATGCCAAACAACCGTCATACAGGCGCCTGACACTGGTAGGGATTTATTCCCCATCCGCCTCATGTAGGACATTCTACACGACACTATAAGATATTATTTTTAAACTCCATTACCTTACAAGGTCTTGCTACATCCGTGGGTATTTATCATGTTTGCGACTCACTGTTAACATCTTTCAAGATGTCACGTCCTTATAATTATCACAACAAGGTCTGGGCGGAAGCGATTACATAGCTTTCCGTGCTCCAGAATCACATTTGTTATACAACTGTCTTAATCTTTAATCCGCTTAACATCTTCCGACACGTCATGTGCAAACTTTTCTCCCAATACCGTCTGTCCATTCATTTTGGAACTTGTGAACAACGTGCTTTGTGTATTTCACTAGACGAACTGTCTGGGTTAACAATAAGAATGTCGCTCAGTGTAGACCCTTACTCCTAGTGGATCTAGCGATAAGCGAAAAGTCAATGTGGAATATTCGCTCTGCACAAACATAAGTCAATGTTGTTTCAAAAATAGGTCGAACAATCCTGTAAAATTAGGGAGTGACGAATTAGAACAAGATGTGATAAGAAAACCTTGCACCATGAAAGCGAAAACAACGTCCACGAGCGGATGAGAAAAACGAAAAGGAAGAGCACAGATAAAAGATAACGGATGGCACAGGAAAATGTAAGGGTTGAAGATTTGACTCTTCACGCATCATTAATCTTACGTCTTATTTAAGCGATTTACGTTGCATTTTTGTATAATGGTGCATCTGATTTTAACGGGTGTGTGTGTCTGGTTTGCTTTTTTTTTTAACCTATAGCTGTCTCCATCCTGCCAAGAAGGTAGAGGTAGGTTGAAGTCAAAGCTTCCCCTCTGAATGAACTGCATTGAATCTTACGAGTCTCATCTACAACAAACATCTGGCTACTTTGCACCAGACTCACTCTTGCTCCTTTTCCTGCTACCTTTAAGCGGGCTTTGCACTGGTATCTAGTTTGAGTTGAGAGCTGGTCATCAGCACCATTATTACCTATGATATTATTCGGAAATCCAACTGTAACAATTTCTTTATACTTTGTTAACCAACAACCTTGTCGTGGAATATTCTAATCCACATATATAAATTATCAAGTAAATATAAAGCCTAATAAATACATATAATAAATAAAGGAAGAAGAATGGTAAAGAACAGTGCTGTCACAATGACTGTACTCGAAATTCCCTTGTTTTCTATTGCGTATGCAAATTGTAACGTTTCACGTTGATATTAAAGGCCTTCTGCAACATACACGCGTTTCCCAAACACACAATAAAATGTGCTGCCTTTCTAAGAAAAACCTTGAAATATGCAAGTTGACCTAAATTTTAAATTCCATTCATGTCTTTTTCTACACTATGTTACCAAGATCAAAAGACAGATGGACTAAAGGATAGCGAGAAGGGAGAGGCAGAAAGCCGAACACTAAACACGCTTCGCGCGATACACAAATGCTGCCATCACGCGTGTAAGACTACATGCACTAACTTTTTTTTCAGACGGACAGTGATAAAATACATTACCCATCCCAGAGTTAGGTTTATAAATCCTGAAAAACTCTTATTAGAAAAGATAACATTAGATGGGTTTACGGTTGAAAACATAACAGTACCCAGACAGCACATCTTCGAAACAGGAGGTAGAAAATACATATTTTGAACGCAGCCACGTAGCTCTTTTAAATTTGTATATTTGGGTTCCTTAGGGCTTGCTGACAAAGAATATGTAAAACGTTACGCAAATAGTCCAGGAATTAATAAATTATACCCAAAATAAAATAGTGGGGATGCCTGACAGCATGGAATCATTTCTGCTCATAAAATTTTTTTATAACGTGTTTGAAAAAAAATCTTACGTTACAGAATTAGCCTACCATGTAAACTCCAAATTGATTGGAGCGCAACAAATGAAAGACTAACCACGATTGGTCGGGCTATAAATACTATCTTTCGTTGTTAGGGGAGACGTGAAAAGGTAACATTTTTTCAAACACTTGTCGAAACGTGGCCTCATTGGCTAGACTCGCTGATATACTCAATTAGGAGCGTTAGTTCGAGACCACTAGTGCAAATAATCTTGATAAAGCAACAGTGCGTTGAAGCCAGCTCATATTTGTGTTAAATAAAAGCCTGGAACATAAGCAGATGGGAATTTGTGCCAGTAATTGTGCCAGAATTCATTGCTAATCAACGTATCTGTGTTTATTTCCATGAAATTGTGGTAAGCTTGAACCATTCAGTATCTTTTAATGAAAATTGAATGTAAATTGTTAATTTATGCCTGTATATATATGTGTAGTTCAGTGGCAAACAGGAGATAAAGCCTATAATGCTCCAGCCTGAACAGAGGGTGTCGGAGGGAAGTAAAACGGCATGGAATGGCCAAATAGTACACTGACACCTGGATGATTGATTAGACAGAAATAATGCTGGAAGTGCAGAGGCGTAGTGACCATTAAGGAGGGTAATGCTGGTATAAAGTATTTCAGATGAAGCTGACAGTTGGCCTAACGCTCTGAACTCAATGTTTGTGTTGTATTGTGCTCAGTGTAGAACTAGAGTATCAATTAGTTATGAAGTAGAAGGTACATCCTTCTTGTTTTCAGGGACCGTGGTCTTGATGGTATTGAGCAGCACCTGGTCAGAGCTTTGCTGAATCCAGAGTCGGACAGCATACTCCTTGGTCCATTTAGCTATCAGTGAGGTGTCTCCAGAGCCCAGAGGAGAATTCGAGCAGAGGAGTCCTTCCCTGCCGCCATCACGCAAGATAAGCTGATTTGGCCAGCTGAGCTCAACATTATGTCCCCTCATCTTGAAATGACTTTGTAAAAATAACATTCAGAGGGGAATTTAATTGTCTTAATATCAGGAACTGAGAACATCTCCAATACTAGTCCCAAAAGACAAACTATTGAAGTCATGATGACAAATACCAACAGAGCTTGAACAAAACAAAACCAGTATTACCTCATATTACCACTACACAACTGACACACATAGGATATTTTAATAATATATGTCACTACAATATTCATATTGATAAAGTCTGTACATATACTTGTAATTAAAATCGATTGTGATTCCTGGTTCCTTTGTATTTGAATCAGGACACATATACCTTTATGATAACCATGAATACATATTGTTATTTGAAAAGTTATCAGTGACTCCTTAAGATATTCTCATAGAGTGTTATATGTATGTGAGTGTCACAGTGTTGTCAAGAGTAGTGGATTAAATTAAATTGTTTATCTGTCTGTTGTTGTGACTTACACTTCATCATACACATACCCTAGACACCTAACGTAGTCATCACACTATTCCAGAATAATTCTGACTGAGATATATAGATATGTGGTAGCAAGTAAGGTTATCTATAATACACTACTCTTAATAGATATAGATACCTTCACAGCTGATCTCAGTCAGTACACTAAGTCCCCTATAAATATTTATAACATCCCACTTCACCACAAACCTACAAAAGTATCTTACAGAATCATAACGATGGCAATAATTAGTATAACTAACAGTATGTCAAGGTATTAATACACAAACAGGAAACTGGGAAGATGTCTTTCATAATCACTAAACTGTCAATGTGTCTTACATAGAGAACCCCCTATCAACAAACTTCAACAAACGACATATGCCGCCTGTGTTCTCCCAGAGTGTATTTAAATGAAGAACATTCTTCAACCTGTTACCTGTAACATCCTATTTACAAACACGCCTCTGAAGTGTTCTCCCCCTCTCCCCCACTTCCTTCAGCACGTACATCTGGCAATCCCCTCCTTAGCCCAATAACAGCTCTGTTCCACGTCATAACAACCACAACAGACTTTTCAAACTTCTATAGCGCTTTAATGGTAGAGTAATTCGTAACAGAAGCAATAAACTATAAGTGACTTAACTGCATGGTACTCTTACAATAATATGCAGTTTAGAGGAAAATAACATACACCAGACTTTGTTGCGTGTAACAGATAACATTCTCTGTGCTATATGTACAACAACCGTTAACAGTTGTATTATTAATAACCTGTAATAATTCAAAACAGCTATAACAGATACTGACATGCATAATAGATTCGATACTCTGTTACTGGTACAATAAACTATCATGGGTACATTAATCTATTACGGGTACAGCAATCTATGACGGGTACAATTGTCTATCACTAGTTCAATATTAATTAATAGGTACAGTAATCTATGACGGATTCAACAGTCTATTAAAAGTACAATTATGTATTACTGGTGCATTAGTCATTCATGGGAACGTAATCTATCACGGGTACTAAAATATATTACGGGAACAATAATCTAATCTGGGTTCAATAATGTATTACGGGTACTGTAATCTATTACGGGTACAATAAACTATTATGTGTACAATATCTATTGCGGATGCGATAATATATTACGGTTATAATAATCTATTACATGTATAATAATCTATAACGAGTTAAATAATCTATAACGGGTTCAATATCTATTACGGGAACAATAATATATTACGCGTACAATATCTATTGAGGGTGCAATAATGTATTACCGGTAGAATAATCTATTACGGGTACAATAATCGAGATTGGGCACAATATTCAATTACGCGTACATTATCCATTTCCGGTACAATAATCTATTACGGGTACAATAATCTATTATGGGTACAATAATGTATTACGGGTACAATAATCTATTACTGGTACAATAGTCTATTATGAGTACAATCATCTGTTATGGGTACAATAATCTATTACGGGTACAAGTCTATTACGGGTACAATAATATATTCAATCAATCAATCAATCAATACCCTTTAGCTCCCCGAAGAGCATAGGCCTTCAACAGACACATGCCAAGTCTTCCTGTCCTGTGCCATCTGCTCAAGTTCTTTCCATGTTTTCCTCATCATTTTCACCTCTGTATCCAGTTCTCTTCTCCGTGTGTTTTTTAGTCTACCTCTGCCTCTCTTTCCCTGTGGATTCCAGAACAAGGTCTGCCTTGTAATGATATCAACAGGTTTCATCAATGTGTGTCCTATCCATCGCCAGGGTCTTCTTCTCAACTCTTGTTCCACTGGCACTTGTCTGGTTCTTGTCATCAATTCCACATTTGTGACTTTGTCATACCATTTCAGTCCTTCTATTCTACGCAAGCACCCGTTTATAAGAGTCTGTAGCTTTTTGTTGCTCTGCGTGTCTCAGGACTGACTTGACATTTGAGTTACTTACTTACTTAGTCGTTCCCCTTCTACCGTGAGGTGTAGAGGTTTGGGAGAGAGAGCGCCAGACTATCCTATCGGCTGTCTTCCTCCTGGCCTGGTTCCATTCTAGTCCTCGGTCCTTCAAAGATTGTCTAATGTTGTCCTCCCAGCGGACTCTGGTGTAGCGTAAGGTTTTCTCATATGAAGATTGGGTTTAGGAAGAAATAGAATTTTCTCCAGAATGTATGAAGTCCCAGTGTCAGAGAAGAGCACTGGTGTCACAAGTGAGCTACGGCTGCGAATACTCTGAGCTAGACAATAGCTTCAGAAATATACTTTGCCACCTTAGCTGTAGTAACTCCTGTGATATTATAATAAAATTAGAAAAAGTAACTCAACTTAAACAGCTAAAAATTTAACAAGTCACTTGAGTACAATTTCATAATTTATTATTTACATCTATCTAATTATGTAATGAAGGGTGAGTGTTGGACGATGGTGATTATGGTTATGTATTTACAGCAAGTTGATATATACATGGGTCAAATGAGCCATGTATTTAGAAGTTTAAACACAGAGAAAAAGTCCCCATGGAATTTTAAAAATAATTTACACCAAATAATGTCCTCTCACTGTGGTTATTTATACTAGTCTGTCTCTTTTATCATATTCCCTAATTTCTCATCATCTGACCGTTGAATGTCTCACATTAGCCACAGGAATAGTCATTATGTCACTCAGCTTTTAATCAGCACTTGTTCAGATATGGGTTGACACATAGCACTTGTTCTGAAAGTCACACTTCAGTCCAATCCCAGCAATCAGAGGGAAAAAAGCTGTGGAACACTTCAACCTCTGGGCTCCTGTTATGTTTAGGTAGCAGGATCGAAGGTCCACTTGACTTCAGGGTTTTTGAAATTCGAATATAGAACCTGGAACAAGGAGTATCAAGTGGCTAGGCGATGTCATGGAAACCTATTACATCCTATGGTGTGTATGAGATGAGGGTGCCATCAGGTGTCTGCATGTATGATAAATCATCCATGGCCTTGTATGATTGAGCTATAGTGAGACAGACTGGTGTCTACTGCAAAACATTGTCTCAAATATAATAATATATGAATAATCAAAGCAATGTGAATATATGGACACGATGCAACATTTGCCTTCCTCACATACATGCCAAGTCAGTACTGGTCTTGCTGGTAGGTTATAGACCCAGACAAAACCAGAATGGTTATATTTAGCCCTGACAAGTATTGTAGAGGTTATATTTGAGGTTTTCCAATCTTCAGCAATCATATCCAAACATACAATATGTCCGATACATTCACAACACACTAAAAACTGAAATAAAATTGATGTTATTCACATAAATATCTATAGTAAACCTACACACCATCTACGATCGATTCCAAGCTCTTATGAAGACTATAATTTGCGAAGAATGTCTGCCCTGCATGCAGTGATAACTGACGTAGTATAGACAACACTCTACTTGTCTTATGGCTGGGTTTTTAGTTGTGTGTATTTTGAACTGAACTCTCTCGCCTTACATACTGTGTGGGCGGGCGTCTCGGGGAGCACTAATGTTTTGTCCCTTTCCAGCACTGAAGATTTCTCTCATTTAGGGTATTATGTGCAACTGTCCCAGCAATCGTTCCATACACACTCATCCAAGTTTATCCATCACGTTGTCTTATATTTCCTTTATCTTCCCCTACTGGAAGCTTCCGTTTCATATACTTAAACTTACAATCGGGTATGGCATGTATTTACTACGAATTTATAAAATCTGTCACTAGGTTAGACCTGAGATGTGAACGTCACATAAAACTGCAAATATCTTAATATATACATACTTCTTCCAATTTTCCTTTTGGATTTCCATTCCTGCATATCCCTTCTGTGAAAATATATAACTTTTATCACAATTCACTGATACATAGTCCCAGTTCAAAAGAAATTCTCTACCTAACTTGCGACACTATGCTTTCGCCACTGTGGATTTGGTCATACTTGCCTCTCTCCGATAACAAACGAATGCGCATGCGTGACCGCTACTATTCTAAGAATGCTTAGAAAAATTTTCTACTTCGTGTTAATCTTGGTAACACGGTGTTCGTTTTGTTTTCATACAGTTCAAGGCTCTTGCCGAAACCATCACAATTTATTCTTTCTCTGTTGGTTCTATTAGTCCATTAACTAAATTTGTTTTTGCACACTTTGCTACATCAGGGTCGTCCTGGGGGTTTGGATCCCTGGCTCTTTGTTTCCCATGCTTGTCGTGGTAGCCGATCTTCTCCCATTCTGCAGACATGGCCGAACCGCCTTAGTTGGGACTGTTCTACTTGTGTCTGCAGGGGGTGGGATTTTAGGCCTTGACGTATCGTCTGGTTGCGGACCATGTCTCTTCTTGTTACTTCAACCACCTTCCTCAGATACCTCATTTCTGAGGTTTGGATCTGGCTTTTGTGGTTGTAGTCATTGCCCATGATTTGCATCCATATGTCAAGACTGGGACATAGGTGGAGCGGTATACAGCCATCTTCGTTTTCTTACCAACCTCTCTCTTGCTGAGGAATCCTCGATTTATGGCCTGAAAAAGTCTCCCAGCTGCTGCTTTTCGAGTGGCCAAGTCTTCTTTGATGCCACCCTTTCGGTCTATAATAAGTACGAGGTATTTAACGTGGTCGACCTGCTCCAGGACCTGTTCTCTCAGCTTAATCTCGTGTCTTCTTTCTTCTCGTGATATCACCATGGATTCTGTTTTAAAGCTGCTAATGACCATCCCTCTCTTCTCCATCTCTTCCTTCCAGACTTGCAGGTTGGATTGGAGATGTGCCTCTGGTTTAGCAATCAGGGCAACATCATCAGCAAATACCAGCTCTGAAATACAGACCTGTCTCATCTTCCAGTACCCTACTGAATACTTTCTTCTTCTCTCCTTACATGCCTTGATCTATGGTTTCCACATTGTCGATTGTCACCCTTTTTGAAAATTGGTGTTATGATGGCAATCTCCCAATCCTTTGGTATGGTCTTGTTGCACCACGCTGCCTGTAGGACCCTTAATAGTAATAAGTCGCCTGATGCTCCCATGTACTTAACCATTTCTGGTGTTATATCATCATGCCCTGCTGCTTTGCTCAACTTGATTTTCTCCAGTGCTACATTCAGTTCTTCCATCTTTAGGTCATCTTCACCATCATTGTTTTCTCTTCTGTGCTAGTGGTTATCATTTTTTGATGCTTCACCATGCTCACCATCCAGGAGTTCTGATAAATATTCTTTCCATCGTTTCATTACTTCATTCGGGGCAGTAAGCAATTTGCCTTGCTTGTCCTTTATAAATTTGAGAGAGCATTGTTTTTCCTTCCTCATGTTCTTTAAGGTTTTATACAACATTTTCAGGTTTTCTTGCGCATTTTTTTCTTGCTTTTCTCCAAATTCTTCCCAGGACTTCTGTTTTGCTGCTAGCACCTTGTTCTTTGCTTCTGTTCTGAGTGTCACATATTTTCTATATTTCTCCATTTTTCCTGCTGTGTATTTAGCTCCTAAGTATTGTTTCCATGCCATTTTCTTCTCTCTTATTTTCACTTTGACTTCCTCTGTCCACCAAGGTGTCCTCTTTCTTTTGTTCCCAAGTCGGACTTCACCACATGCTTCTGCAGCAGCTGTCTTTATGATGTCCTTGAATTTAAGCCAGAGGGTTTCCAAGTCATCAGGTTGTTCTTCTGTGTTGCTCACTGCTGCAGCAATAAGCCCCTGATGCCTGGTCTTAATTTCTGGCTCTCTCAGCTTGTAGGTCTTAATGCTCATTTCTCCCGTTCGTTTACTTCGTTTCTGGCGTGATGTTGGACAGTTCCTAGGCTGAGCAACTGTAGTGGATTTGATGGTACTGTATGGTTGTGATATTACCTAGTGTGATGCACGAGGTCAGCTGTGAAGGCTCCTGAGATAAATGTAACTGTGAATTTACAGAAGGCCCTTCTTGCTACCACTTACGACCTCACACATATCTTTTTTACTAATGAATGTGGCTACGTTAAAAATCTAGGGTACTGATATGTAATGTGTTGTGGTAGATTACATACACCCACACACAGATATTTAATAAGTCTAATAATATTAATAGAATTTATAACACACTGAACTAACTCAAGCTGTTTAAATTTTTGATATTAAATTTTCATTAAGTTTATTTGTTCTGAACCAAGGTTTTATTTTGGTCAGAACATATGAAAGGTTTTGAAATTATGAATGAAATGCATGAATATATGTCATAATAAATGAAAGGTGTGTACATATGTATTTTACCAGACTAGTTAATATTACTACTGTTTATATTTGTAATTTCTCTGGGAGAACGATTAATGGATGTGCTGTTGGGGTGGCTTCATCACTCCCAGTCTATGACTACCAAACATTGTCCATTTACTGATGGGAGGAATACAAGTTTTATTTCCCAACATGGTATGTTCTAGTTGATGGGAATATAGTTGGTGTGTTAGTTAGTAAATAGGTTGGTGAAGGTCCAGCAGGCCAGACGCTCACGTATCTTGACTGAGTAGTTCTGGTGCTGGAATCTGGTGGCCCCACCTCTCCGTGCTTGGGGGCAATATAAGGCTGCTCTGACCAAATACTAGACTGCACTGGTCCACACTTGTATATATCAACACAGCATTTGGCACCACTTTGGTGCCAAACAGAAACTCACACTTCTGCAACAAAAGTATTAAGTCATGTGTCAGAACTCTACCTCCTGAGCCACTTCTACACACAACACTACACAACAACACCACATAGACGGGGTCAGATATCTCTGACCATACAGCACATCCTACCAAGTTGGTTTCACATAGTACTAGTTCCCCAAGACTACATATTCTGAAATATGTTCATTAGCTTCCTGCTATTGAATAAGATAGAAATCAAGAAGAGAATAGGAATGAAACAAATAAGCAGGTCCTAGAAAATCTAGGTATGAAAAGAGAACTAATGAGGGAGGTCAAAGTTCGACAGCTAAAATACTTTGGCCACATAAAAAGGCATAACACCTTGCAGAAGACCATAACAGAAGGGAGAGTTGAAGGCAAACGTGCAAGGGGAAGACAGCGCTATAAGTGGGAAGACAACATCAAGAGATGGACAGGAAAGAGTCTATCAGAGTGCACCATCAAGATAAGAGACAGAAGACGTTGGAGATCCATTACAGCCAACCTTCGTTGTGGAGATGGCAACTGATGATGATGATTGAATAAGATAGGTGATATGTTCCACTGATCTCAACACTTGATCCGCCCTTCATAATCCTTGCTGGCGTTTATGTATTTTGTTTGTCTCTAGACCCTGAACTTGGGCTGGGGATCTAGAGCGAATCCTTACTTGTTGTAAGGGATAGATTTTGATATGGCAGTATCAAATCACTCGAAACATTAAACAATATTAAAATATACAAAGAAATGCTTTCAGTCTTACCAGAATTATGAATAGAGAACACAGTTATATTCTAGCAAAACTCAGCTGAGCTGCTGGCTCTAGTATGGCGTCCCTCTAAATATTGCAATTAGCTTCTGGGAAATACACCACTGAAGAATTACTGTGTCTACTACTGGACAATTTATGTTGAATGGCAAAAATGCGCGTCTGTGCGCCGATAATATGATTATCTGTGGCCAATCACCGACTTCCCCCCTTTCAAATTTCAAACCTCCAACCAAAAGTCAATTCAGTCATACCTCAGTCAAGTATGTATTATTGTCTGTTGGTCCGTCTGTCTCTACTTGCGTTTTTTACAAAAACACACTTGTTTCTACATGCATTTCCTACACGAATCTGCCTCTAGAGTTATTTTTAGCCACAATTTTCCACTATTTCCCCCTCTCTTTCATTCCAACTAGATTTTAGCACTTGAGTCTCAAGGCCGCAATTTTTTTGAAAATTAGTGACATTTTTTTAACAGTGCAGTCGCTCGTCTGTTTTGAACAACACAGTCTTTTGTCAATATCTTCATTATTATCTATCCGTCTGTATAAATGAAAGCATATTATTTCTCTGCTCAAGATGGGCCATCAGACTAGCTAGTTTTTATATTCCTAACATTATTATTAAGAAAAAGTTACTTTTTCAAGGTTAGTTGTTTTTTTGAAATATGTTCGAGCATCTTCTGTAATGCGTTTGCCGCTGAATTCAAATAAAAGGACTCAGTATCGTAAAAGCGTCCAAGAAATGACTGTTGCGTATAATAGCTAAGGTCCCTTTTGTCCATTTCTTTACATTGTGTCAACTTGGGGACGTGAATTCTTTTCCTTTCCCCACCAATTGCGCCTTTTTAGCCTTGCTAGTTTCAAGCACGTGTTCAGTCATATTTTTTCTTTTTGATCGCCGTTCACTCCCGTCTCCAAGGGTAAACATTTTGCCTTCACGTCTAACAAGTTAGTTTCCATGGCGGGTAGTGAACCGCGGCATTAGCGATCATGTCTTCTAGTAGCTTACGCATTATTTTTATCCCTACATTTTATCTTTGGAGATATTTTAACGTTGTATCACGGTTAAATTTATCACACATCTCCCCACTTGAAAACATGCCTACGGCAAGTTCCAAAACCAGTGATACACATAGATAAAATTACTCCTCACGCCTACCACTACCCTAATTTTGATCACAGGGGTGCCGACTGAGGAAATCTGCACCGACATTCAATGACCCTGGGATGTACTCAATACTAAACTGATAAGGTTGCAGTAATAAAGACCACCTCAACAATCTTGCGTTTTCATGCTTAGCCTGAGATAAGAATACTAGGGGCTGATGATCCGTCTGGACCACAAAAGTCCTACCATACAGATAGATTTGAAACTTCTTTATTGCCCATATTAACGATAAACATTCTTTTTCGCTTGTGGAATATCCTTGCTCCGCCTTATTCAATTTGCGGCTTGCATAAGCGACTGGGTTCAGTTCCCCATCAGGTGAAGATGATCTTTGCAACAAAGCCGCCCCGAGTCCTACATTACTTGCATCTGTTCTTACGACAAAGTCCTGTGTCAAATCAGGCAGTTTGAGAATAGGCTTGCTAATGAGTTTTTCCTTTAACTCTTGGAACGCTAATTCACATTGTGCAGTCCAAACTATTTTATCTGGATGTCCCTTGCGAGTCAAATCAGTCAGAGGAGCACATATTGAGTTAAAATTTTTGATATATTTTTGGTAAAAACCACATAACGACACGAATGATCGCAATCCTTTTTTGTTTGTGGTCTAGGCGCTCTCTGCAGCTTTTCCAAGTTCTTGGGGTCAGGGGTCATGTTGCCCTGATATACAGTGTGTCCCAAGAATTCCAACTCTTTGCATCCAATACAACATTTTGTTGGCCTAGCAGTTAAGTTCGCCTCCCTAAGCCTATCAAATAACATTTTTAGGGAGTCAATGTGTTCTTCAAATGTCTCTGTGGCGACGAGAATATCATCCATGAAATTCGTGATACATGGGTTATTCAGGGGATCCAACAATTTGCGCATCATCCTTGAAAATACACTCGGAGCATTTTTCAGTCCGAATGGTAGCATGTTGAATTCATAATGTCCATCTGTCGTGAAATATTCTAATCCACATATATAAATTATCAGGTAAATGTAAAGCCTAACACATAAATTCAATAAAAGGAAAGAAGAATGGTAAAGAACAGTGCTGTCACAATGACTGTACGCGAAATCCCCTTTGTTTTCTCCTGCGTCTGCAAATTGTAACGTTTCACGTTGATAGTAAAAGCCTACTGCTTCAATACCCGCCTTCTACGATAAAACATGTGCTGCATTTCTAAGAAAAACCTTGAGATACGCAGGTTGACCTAGATTTAAAATTCCATTCATGTCTTTTTATACACTACGTTACCTAAAACGAAAGACAGATGGACTAAAGATAGAAAGAAGGGAGGGCTGAAAGCAGGGACACATGCAACACTAAACACGCGTCGCGCGATACACAATTGCTGCCATCACGCGTGTAAGGCCACTAGCACTAACTTTTTTCAAATCGACAGTGATAAAAAACACTACCCATACCAGAGTTAGGTTTTAAAATCCTGAAAAACGCTTATTAGGAAATATGACATTATACTGGTTTACGTTTGAAAACATTACAGTACCCAGACACCACATCGTATTCGAAGTAAACAGGAGGTAGAAGAAAGTGCATATTTTGAACGCAGCCACTTAGCTCCTTTAAATTTGTATATTTGGGTTCCTTAGGACTTGCTGACAAATAATATGTTAAACGTTACGCAAATAGTCTAGGAATTACCAAATTATAGCCAAAAGAAATAGTGAGGGATGTCAGACAACACTAGAATCAGAATCGCTCAGTGGCAGATTTTCACCCCACCATTGTACGGGAAATGGGTCTCCATGTAAAATCCGATTTGATTGGAGCGCAAGCAAGAAATGTAAGGCTAAACACGATTAGTCGGGCTATAAATACTATCTTGTGTTGTCAGGGGAAACGTGAGTAGGAGTACTTTTTTTTTTGAAAAGCTGTGTAAACATGGCATGATTGGTTAGACTTGCCAATATAGTCAATTAGAGGCGTCAGGTCAGCACCACATTTGCAAATAAACTTACTACAGAATCAGTGCGTTGAGCACCAGTGCCTAATTTTTCTAAATAAAAGCCTGGGACATCGGCAGATCGAAATTGTGTTATATTCAGTGCCAGTCAACGTAATTCTGTATTATTTCCATGAATTGTGGTAAGCTTGAAATATTTGATATCTTTTAATGAAAATTGAATGTAAATTGATAATTTATGTCTGTATATATGTGTGGTTCAGTAGCGAACATGAGGTGAAGCATATATAGTGCTCCAACCTGAACAGAAGGTGTCGGAGGAAAGTAAAACTGCATGGAATTGCCAAACAGTACACTGCCACCTATATTATTGTCTAGAAAGAAATAATGCTGGAATTGCAGAGGCGTAGTAACCATTAGGGAGGAATATACTGGTGAAAATTGTTTCAAATGAAGATAGCAGTTGGCCTACCGCTCTGAACTCAGTGTTTGTTATGTATTGTGCTCAGTGTAGAAATAGAGTATAAATTAGTTCTGAAGTAGGAGGTACAACCTTCTTGTTTCAGGGACTGTGGTCCTAAAGCTATTGAGCAGTACCTGGTCAGAGCTTTGCTGAATCCAGAGGCGGACAGCATACTCCTTGGTCCATATAGCAAACCGTGAGGTGTCTCCAGAACCCAGGGGAGCAATCGAGCAGAGGAGTCTTTTCCTGCCGCCTTCACGAAAGTTAAGCCTATGTGGCCAGCGGAGCTCAACATTATGTAACCCCATCTTAAACTGACATTGTATAAAAATAAGAGGGGAAATTAATTGTTAAATGAACGGAACTGAGAACATCTCCAATACTAGTTCCAACAGAAATAAACACTTGAAGTCATGATGACAAATAACAACATAGCTTGAAAAAAAAACAACACCAGTATTACCTCATATTACTACTACACAACTGACACACATAGGATAAGATTAATAAAATATGTCACTACAAGATTCATATTGATAAATTCTGTACATATAACTTGTAATTAAAATTGATTGTGATTCCTGGTTCACTTTGTATTTGAATCAGGACACATATATATTAATGAAAAGTACTTAATACATATTGATATTTGAAAATTTACCAGTGACTCATTCAAGATAGTCTTATAGAATGTTACATGTGTGTGAGTGTCACAGTGTTGTCACGTGTGGTGGAATAAATTAAATTGTTTATCTGTCTGTTGTTGTTGTGACTTACACTTCATCATATACATACCCTAGACATTCAACGTAGTCATCACTATATTCCAGAATAATTCTGACTGAGGTATAAATATGTGGTAGCAAGTAAGGTCATCTATATTACACTACCCTTATTAGATATAGATACCTTCACAGCTGATCTCAGTCAGTACACTAAGTCCCCTATAAATATTTATATTATCCCACTTTACCACACCATCCGAAGTGCTAAAAGCCAAATAAGGCCTCACTTCAGGCTTCACTGGAATCTGGTAATAGCCTTTACTAAGATCCACCTTTGAAAAGTATTTTGCCTTGTTTAATCTGGCAAATAACTTTTTTGTGTCTGGTAATGGGTCCACTTGTCCTTCTGTGACAGCATTCAGTTTCCTGTAATCTATGCACAGTCTGTGTTCCCCAGACGGTTTTCTCAACAAAACTGCACTGGAGCTAAAAGATGATTCACTGTGTGAAATAATCCCCTCCTTCAACAAATAATCTATTTCTTCTTTCAATGCCTTCTCCTTCGCGAACGGAATAGAATAAGCTCTCATACAGATTGGGTTTGAGTCTACCAGTTTCATGTCATACTGTAGCAAATTGGTATGTCCTGGTTTATCTGTTAATACATCTGTATGTTCCTCCAGAATCTGTTGAACTCTCTCCCTCTGGTTTTTAGTCAGGTGCTTACTGACTTTTACCTGTGCTGCTGTTTCACAAGGATGTAATGGGTATTCATGTGAGGTGAGTGGTTCCTTTTGCATTTGAGTTGCGATAGCTAAGGTCAGTAAGGGGGTGCTTTCCTGGAGTGGTCTGTCCAGATACTTCTTTAAAAGGTTTACATGATAAACTTTCTCCTTCCTTTTTTTGTCAATTTTATAGTTTGTTCTAGACACCTTCTCTAGAACCGTATATGGACCTTGCCATCCAATTTGTAATTTATTCTGGCTACCGGGTAGTAGAAGCAGCACCTTCTCTCCCACAGCTAGTTCTCTGTTCTTTGCCTTCCTATTAAAATATGCTGCATGTTTCTTCCTGGCTTGTTTCAAATTATCATTTGCCAGTTTCCATCCAGCTTTCAAACGAGTGGTCAGTTCGTTCACGTATTGATAAGATGAGGTAACGGTCTCTTCTGCCTTCTCATCTGTCCAGGTCCTTAATAAAGCTACATTTTTCATGGCACCCATCGGGTCCCGTCCATTAGAAGCATTATAGTGAGGACTCTTCTTCCTAGAATCATCACTCACAAATCGACCACTACCAATTTTTTTCTTGGGTTTGTCTCCCCACTTTAGATTGCTTATGAGAGATCTTCGCTCTCTTTTCTGTTCTTCCAGTTTATATAAGTCTGACCGAGGGATTGTCATCTTATCCTGGGTAAAATTTACTCTTTGTACTCGTCGCATAGTGGCCATGTTAATCCATTCAAGTGAAGACTGGGTGTGAAAAGGGGGCTCCCATTCCACTTTGTCTACCTGAGTATAATTAGTTTTCCTTCGAGGCCTAAATTTGCCCTGTGGCGTTGCTAGGTCCTGCACATTTTGTCCCTTTGTGGGTGTTCCCTCATGAAATATGCCACATGCTTCTACAAAGTTCTCAATATCGACATTTACGTCGGGCCAATAGTATTTTCGAGCAATATTTTGGCAGATGGTACCGACTTTCTCATGGTCACCATCTTTTCCAACATGTAAGCTCCTTATCAAATTTGCCCTATATATCTTGGGAAGAACCAACTGTCCGTGACCAGTGGATCTAGTTCCTGTCTTCCTGTATAATAATTTTTTCTTCACAAAGTACTCTCCCTTGCTTGGAGGTGTGTGGCCTTTGGGCAATTTTTTGAAACATGGCTTAAGGGTCTTATCCTCAGCCTGCGCCTTCCTCATCTCCTCTGGATGAGCATTTATAGGTTCACCTTCTTCCTCCTTTTTCTGTGACCTGGTCTGCACTGTCGCCATGATCACAGGTCTCTCGGGATTCCCCAAGAAGACGTATCTACACCCCAATATCAGAGGGTAGATTGGTTCATCTATCACTGCTGCTCTGATTTCTCCTTCCACATAGCGAGTTTTCACCGTTATCCTTGCGATGGGAAGTGTCATGAGTGGTATGTCCTTAGTCGCCCCTTGTATTTCCACTGTTTCTGTGGTATACTGACTTGGGTCCACTAGGCTAGACTTCACAACAGAATCATAATCCAAACCTGTATCATAAAGGCACCTTGTGGTGACCCCATTACAAATAACATCCTCCCAAACTGGGGGGTGATAAGGTTCCTGCTGTCCCTTAGGATTAACCTTTAATCTTTGAGTCCCCGACTTCATTGCAGCAATGTTTGAAGGTTTCCTTCTACAAAATTCGGTGTTATGGTTATCTTTCTTGCACCATTTGCACCATCTTTTTCCTTGGTTCAACGGTTTTCTTTCATTGTATTTTTGGTCATTGAACTGTGAGTTTCTGTCACGATAGTCATTTCTTGGCCGTTCAAGGTTTGTCCTACCTTTATTTCCCTGTTCTCTATTATCAAATTTATTAAATTGTTGTGGAGCTTTAAAATTGTCTATGTGCTTCTTTTTAGCACCACTTACCTCTGCCTGGGCTGCCTGATACCTCTCAGCGACATTTAAAACCTCCCTCAACCTCTCTGCACCTTGTTCCATGAGAACTTTTCTCAAGTCTGGAGCCATGGACTCTCTCAATTGCTCTATCATGATCATCTCTTTAAGATCTTGGGTCTTCCCCAGAGCAGTCCATTTCTCCAAATAGGTTTCCAGTCTGGCAGAGAATTGGTGGTATGTCTCCCCAGACAACAGTTTGGCATTTCTAAATTTCTTACGATAAAATTCACCATTCTTCTCGTACCTTAATAACAAAGCCTGCTTTAACATGTCATAATTGTCTTGGTCTTCCCTGTTCATTTTAGCAAAGACTTCATAAGAAGTACCTCTCAGTCCTTGTGATAACTTTAAACTCCACCTCTCTCTCTCTAACCCATATGTAGTAGCTAATAACTCAAAACGTCCTAGGTACCCCTCTATGTCATCGTCTTTCTCAACAAAATGGTCTAAATGAAACCCCATAGCTGATGTTGAGGCTCCCTGACTAGGCGTAACATCTGAGGCAAAAGGGCTGGCACCATTTTCAGGAGCATGGCCTTGTAATTCCAGCTCCCTTAGTCGTAATTCATGCTCCCTTTGCAACCTTCTGTCTTCTGCCTCCCTTTCGGCAGTCAATCTTTTTTCTTCTGACTCCCTTTGCTGTCGTTTTTCTTCTGCCTCTAATGCTTTAGCCTCTTTGTCAGCCTCAATCTGCAGCCTCTTAAGTTCTTTATCAGCCTCAATTTGTAACCTCTTCTCTTCAACTATCCTCCTATCTTCCCTTTCAATATACTTATCACATTCTGCAGTTACGTATTGAATTAAACCCTGACCATCCAATCCCATATCCTTCGCCGTTAGCACAGCAGCTGATCTGAACTTTGCCAGCTCCGCCATACTTTTTAGACAATTTAGCAATGAGCAAGATAAATCTCTAACCAATTAATAACTAAAGTAATTCTAATTAATTAATTAATCAATTAACTACCACTGGCTGTGAAGATTCACCAACTTTTATTTTAAGGGACACTTTTAATTTTTACAATTTGTCCCCCTAATTTAATTCTCCCACCAGGAGATCCTAATATTACTGATAAGCTAATTATCCCGGACGAGCCCCCAATATATGTAGTGGATTTTGATGGTATTGTATGGTTGATGTTACCTAGTGTGATGCATGAGGTCAGCTGTGAAGGCTCCTGAGATAAAAGTAGCTGTGAATTTACAGAAGGCCCTTCTTGCTACCACTTACGACCTCACACATATCTTTTTTACTAATGAATGTGGCTACGTTAAAAATCTAGGGTACTGATATGTAATGTGTTGTGGTAGATTACATACACCCACACACAGATATTTAATAAGTCTAATAATATTAATAAAATTTATAACACACTGAACTAACTCAAGCTATTAAAATTTTTGATATTAAATTTTCTTTAAGTTTATTTGTTCTGAACCAAGGTTTTATTTTGGTCAGAACATATGAAAGGTTTTGAAATTATGAATGAAATGCATGAATATATGTCATAATAAATGAAAGGTGTGTACATATGTATTTTACAAGACTAGTTAATATTACTACTGTTTATATTTGTAATTTCTCTGGGAGAACGATTAATGGATGTGCTGTTGGGGTGGCTTCATCACTCCCAGTCTATGACTACCAAACATTGTCCATTTACTGATGGGAGGAATACAAGTTTTATTTCCCAACATGGTATGTTCTAGTTGATGGGAATATAGTTGGTGTGTTAGTTAGTAAATAAGTTGGTGAAGGTCCAGCAGGCCAGACGCTCACGTATCTTAACTGAGTAGTTCTGGTGCTGGAATCTGGTGGTCCCACCTCTCCGTGCTTGGGGGCAATATAAGGCTGCTCTGACCAAATACTAGACTGCACTGGTCCACACTTGTATATATCAACACAGCATTTGGCACCACTTTGGTGCCAAACAGAAACTCACACTTCTGCAACAAAAGTATTGGGTCATGTGTCAGAACTCTACCTCCTGAGCCACTTCTACACACAACACTACACAACAACACCACATAGACGGGGTCAGATCTCTCTGACCATACAGCACATCCTACTAAGTTGGTTTCACATAGTACTAGTTCCCCAAGACTACATATTCTGAAATATGTTCATTAGCTTCCTGCTATTGAATAAGATTTTTTTTTTTTTTTTTTTTTTTTTCTTAACCAGCGGCATTTGGGCTTTCAGCCCTTCGGCACAATGACATGTCATTGCGAGGCTGGGGAACCTGAGGACTTTCCTTCCAACCCGGTCAGGAGCTTCGCTCCTTCCCATCCACAGAGGGTTTATCACAGGAGCCGCTAAGGTTATTCAGTCAAATTTCCGGCCGTCAACATTTCTTCAAACGCTGACGCCCGGGTTTGAACCATGAACACCTGGTCGCCAGTACAACGCCGAAGCCATTACACCAGCGCGGCTCCCATAAGATAGGTGATATGTTCCACTGATCTCAACACTTGATCCACCCTTCATAATCCTTGCTGGCGTTTATGTATTTTGTTTGTCTCTAGACCCTGAACTTGGGCTGGGGATCTAGAGCGAATCCTTACTTGTTGTAAGGGATAGATTTTGATATGGCAGTATCAAATCACTCGAAACATTAAACAATATTAAAATATACAAAGAAATACTTTCAGTCTTACCAGAATTATGAATAGAGAACACAGTTATATTCTAGCAAAACTCAGCTGAGCTGCTGGCTCTAGTATGGCGTCCCTCTAAATATTGCAATTAGCTTCTGGGAAATACACCACTGAAGAATTACTGTGTCTACTACTGGACAATTTATGTTGAATGGCAAAAATGCGCGTCTGTGCGCCGATAATATGATTATCTGTGGCCAATCACCGACTTCCCCCCTTTCAAATTTCAAACCTCCAACCAAAAGTCAATTCAGTCATACCTCAGTCAAGTATGTATTATTGTCTGTTGGTCCGTCTGTCTCTACTTGCGTTTTTTACAAAAACACACTTGTTTCTACATGCATTTCCTACACGAATCTGCCTCTAGAGTTAATTTTAGCCACAATTTTCCACTATTTCCCCCTCTCTTTCATTCCAACTAGATTTTAGCACTTGAGTCTCAAGGCCGCAATTTTTTTTGAAAATTAGTGACATTTTTTTAACAGTGCAGTCGCTCGTCTGTTTTGAACAACACAGTCTTTTGTCAATATCTTCATTATTATCTATCCGTCTGTATAAATAAAAACATATTATTTCTCTGCTCAAGATGGGCCATCAGACTAGCTAGTTTTTATATTCCTAACATTATTATTAAGAAAAAGTTACTTTTTCAAGGTTAGTTGTTTTTTTTTAAATATGTTCGAGCATCTTCTGTAATGCGTTTGCCGCTGAATTCAAATAAAAGGACTCAGTATCGTAAAAGCGTCCAAGAAATGACTGTTGCGTATAATAGCTAAGGTCCCTTTTGTCCATTTCTTTACATTGTGTCAACTTGGGGACGTGAATTTTTTTCCTTTCCCCACCAATTGCGCCTTTTTAGCCTTGCTAGTTTCAAGCACGTGTTCAGTCATATTTTTTTCTTTTTGATCGCCGTTCACTCCCGTCTCCAAGGGTAAACATTTTGCCTTCACGTCTAACAAGTTAGTTTCCATGGCGGGTAGTGAACCGCGGCATGGGCGATCATGTCTTCTAGTAGCTTACGCATTATTTTTATCCCTACATTTTATCTTTGGAGATATTTTAACGTTGTATCACGGTTAAATTTATCACAGCAACTCTGTCAGTTGTTCTTTTGATTGTAAGCAGGTAGTGATCACTTCCAATCTCTGGCCCCCTCCAGACTCTAGCATCCCGGACATATTTGAATGAGCTCCTCCTAACAATGGCATAGTCGATCACTGACTTCTCATTCTTTGTTGGTTCACATCTAGTGCATGCATATATGCGCTTATGGGGGAACTTTGTGTTTGTAATGATCAGATTCTGCTCACTGCAGAATCTAAGAAGTCGCTTTCCATATCTTCTGATAACTCCACCCCATCTAGCATGGTCATTTCCAACTCTGGCATTGAAATCTACGAGCATGATAATTTCATCTAGGCAGTCATCCACTGTCCCTTGAAGCAGCTCGAAGAATTTCTCTTTGACCTCTGCTTTCTCATCCTCATTTGGCCCATACACTATGACCAGGTGGACTATGGTATCTCCTTCTTTTAGTTTTACAACCATAATGTGCTCCGAGACAAAGTTCCATCCCTTGATACTATCTTTTTGGTTTTTGACCACAATGCAACCCACGCCCCCTTTAGCTCTTTCAGATGTGGGTACACCACTGTAGAGCAGCGTGTTGCCATCAAGATCCATGACTCCTTGTCCCTTTTTCTTTGTTTCCGTTATAGCCAGGATTTCTAATTTTGCTTTCCTCATCTCTTCCACCAGCTCCTCTTCTTTCCCATTTATACTTCTTGTGTTCCAAGTTCCATAAGTCGTAGTCCGTTCCAGTTCGTCGCCTTTAGAATCAGTCCGGTTTTCTCTCTTGAAGTTCTCGTAATCAAAAGTTTAAAGCAAACAGGTGATTGGCCTGTTGTGCCTTTGCATGGTGGAGGGGCTGCCTCCTTACGGCCTCCATGCAGGCCGCCCTCCTCCTTTTTCAGCCGGGCTTGGAACCGGCCTAGGCGGAGTTGACATTTGAGTTGAACATTCTTATTTTCGTGTTGGACCTGATTTCTCTTGTTCTCCATTTGTTTCCCAATGCAATGAAAGCTCCTCTTGCTTTTTGTATTCTTATTTCGATATCATTGTCTGTCCCTCTAACTCTTTCTATATTACTGCCAAGATATGTGTACGATTCTACATCCTTTAGAGGCGTTTCTTTAAGTTCAACCTTGTTATCATTTCTTGCATTTATTCTCATAATCTGTGTCTTTTCCCTGTGTATTTTCAGGTCCACTTGTTGTGACCTCTCATTGAGAATTTTCATTTTCTCTTGCATCTGATAATGGTTATGGGACAGAAGAGACAAGTCATCTGCAAAATCCAGATCATCAAGCTGTTTAGTAAGATTCCACTGGATTCCATTTCTGTTGTGTGATGTCGATGTTGTCATAACCCAGTCTATTGCTAGTAAGAAAAGAAATGGAGACAAGAGGCATCCCTGTTTCACTGCCGTTCTAATCCTAAACGGTTCTGTAAGTTGTCCTTCATGAAGAACTCTGCATGTCATGTCTTCATAAGTCTTCTTTATTACGTTAATGATCTTCATGAGAACTCCATAATGCCTCATCAATTCCCAAAGCGATTCTCAGTCTACACTGCCAAATGCCTTTTCATAGTCCACAAATCCGATTTATAGCGGTGAATTCCATTCCAGACTTTGTTCAACTATTATTCTCAGTGTAGCTATCTGGTCTGTACAGGATCTGTTTTGTCGAAAACCTGCTTGTTCATCTCTCAGTTGCTTGTCTATGGACTCTTTTAATCTCTCCAGGATGATTCTGTTTAATACTTTTCCTGGCACTGAAAGTAACATTATTCCTCTATAATTTGTGCACTCTTGTAAATTTCCCTTCTTAGGCAACTTGACCAGATAACCTTCCTTCCATTCTGCTGTTATTGCCTCTCTCTCCCAGACTTTGCCAAGTAGTTTAAATAATATCTCTGTAGAGGAATCAATATCTGTTTTGATGGCCTCTGCTGCAATTCCATCTGGATCAGCTGCTTTTCCATCTTTCAAAAGCTTAATGGCTTTCTTTATTTCTTCTCTATTTGGTCGTTTACAGCTGATTAGTAGCTCTTCTTATGATGGCTGGATGTCTGGGGGTTTAGTTGGAGCTGGTCTATTGAGAAATTCCTCAAAATGCTCTGTCCATCTCTTCATTTGTTCTTGTATATTACTAAGCAATTTTCCATTCTTTTCTTTTATGAGGCCATTTGCTTGCTCAAATTTCCCTGTTAACTTCTTTGTGTTGTTGTACACGTCCATCATATTTCCTTTGGCTGCAGCTTCTTTTGCCAACTCTTCAATATACTTCCTCTTGTCTATTTTGATGTTTCTTCTTACTTCTTTGTTTGCTTCTATGTACACTTCATCAGCCTTGGCTTTGGAGCTTCTGGTTTTGCTTCTGTTTAAATATGCTTTCTTGTTTTTCTGGTCTTCTATCTTGGTAATGGTATCTGTTGTTATCCATGCTTTGTGCTGATGTTCTTTTTTTCTCAGTACTTCTTCACATGTCTCGTTCCATATATTTTTTACTTGTTGCCAGTGGTCTTCCGTATCTGCTTCATCTTCCAGCTGTTGGAGTACTTGGTATTTGTTGGATAATGTGATAGAAAACTTTTCTCTTATTTCCTGATTTCTTAGATATCCCACATTATACTGTTGTCTATAGCTATATACTGTTGTACATTTTTTTAGTTTTAATTTTATTTTAGCCAACAGAAGATTGTGATCTGATACCACATCCGCTCCTCTACATACTTTTACATCATGCAACGATGACCTAAACTTCTTACTTATGCATATGTGATCAGTCTGATTCTGAGTTCCGTGGTCTGGTGATATCCATGTTGCTTTATGTATTCTTTTATGGGGAAATATGCTTCCTCCTATAGCTAGTTGATTTGAAGCACAGAAGTTAGCTAATAGTTTCCCATTCTCGTTCATCATACCTAATCCTTGCTTTCCCATGATTTCTTCAAAGCCGGTGTTGTCTGTTCCCACTTTCGCGTTTAGGTCCCCCATTAAAATTGTGATGTCCTTTCTTTTCTTTTTGTCCAAGACATTTTGTAGTCTGGTGTAAAAGTCTTCTTTCTCCGATTCTTCTTTATCCTTTGTTGATGCATAACACTGGATGATGTTTATATGTACTTTCTTTTTAGCTAATTTAAACCTTGCTGTTATAATTCGGGGTCCCATTGCTTCCCTTTCTATAAGTGCCTTCTGTGCTTCCCTAGACAGCATTAGAGCCACCCCTTCACTGTGGTGGGCTCTTTCCTCCTCATGTCCTGAGGACAACACCATTTCTCCTGTGATCAGTCTCCTCCTCTCTATGCCCTTCCACCGAGTCTCGCAGAGACCCAGGATATCAATCCTGTAATTCCATTTCCGCTGCTACCTGTGCAGTTTTCCCTTGTTGACATA
Organism: Oreohelix idahoensis; assembly: GCA_024509875.1. Taxonomy (NCBI): domain Eukaryota; kingdom Metazoa; phylum Mollusca; class Gastropoda; order Stylommatophora; family Oreohelicidae; genus Oreohelix; species Oreohelix idahoensis. Next base: position 20,484 of record JAMPIV010018782.1, on the reverse strand, counting down.
GAGTGCGAACATTCCAGGTGCCAATCCTGGAGATTTTCCTCGACGAAAAAAGGTTAGTCGGTAACCCAGACTCACAATAAAATATTACGGGTACAATATTCTATTATGGGTACAATAATCTATTACGGGTACAATAGTCTATTACGGGTAAAATAATATATTTATCTATTACTGGTCCAATAATCTACAACGGGTACATAATCATTTTTTTAAATGACTTTGTCAGAGATGAATACGCTGCAAGAGACGAAATGACTGATAAAGGCTATAACACCTACATAGGCAAATAAGGTTTAACTTTAATAATAGTTATAGTAATAATAATAATAGCCTCCTTCAGTCATAACTGACTAAAGGAATGATACGCCCTTGAGATGATAGACCTCAGCTGTTTTTTTTTTTAATTCCTTGTTTTCCTTTCGGTGTGTTCATTTCTCTTCTGCTGGTTGTAGGAACTTTTTTTTTTGTCGCCTAATCTCAGGCGGTGCCGTAGTGAGAATTGCCCCTTGGTGTGATGGGCAGCTTCATCATCCCAGGGTTTGAGTGTATGTCCAGAGCCTTCATGTCTCTCTTGCACACATCATTAAACCTCAACTGCGGTCGCCCGGCTTTTGTTTTGCCATCTGCTAGTTGTCCGTATATTTTAAATATATTTTTCTTTTTCTTTAGACTCACCTGAGAACCAAACGTTGTTCAATATATTACACAAGACTACAGCCCCGGTTTTACACAGTAATAAAAACATTAAGAACCAACTGTTCAGTTTGAGTGGTTTAACAAAGAAAAAAACAAGATTCTTTGTGTCTTTCTTATAAGTCAGAACAGAATCATTTAACACTTTAGTTGGAAATGTATCTAATTGAACACATGAGCTGCTACTGCTGCAGTCTGGGTCGAACTGTTCTACTTCTCCGAAAGCGCAATTTTTACGTTAAACAAAGATGCACAATGAAGTGAGAATGTGGATGCTTGATATGAAAGTGAGGAGGGACCTATGAGCGTAAAATTAAAATAAGTATAAAGGTGAGTTTAATAAAAACGCACACACTTTTAGGATGTATTTCTAAGGGAAAGGTATCAGCCCAATAAACTTGTTAAAACAAAATTTTACGCTATAAGCTGTTTCTCTATTTAGAGGGGGGGGGGGGGGGGGAATCAACAGCAACAAGTTTTTTGCGTTTGGGCGAATATCATATTTACTCTTACTATAAATACAAAACAAAAAAGCCCCAAGTGAAGCAAATCTACAACATAAACTTGGATAGGACACACATTGAGGAAAACTTTTGTTAGCATTACACGATCGCTTTTAATAACACATAAGGAAGGGAAACCCGAGGCCTGTAAACAGTAAATTAATATTAGACAAACATAAAGGTATGTTTTCAGGCACTCGTAAGAAATAAAGAAGTAGAACACTTGGACAACAGAAAACTGTATAGAGGAACAACAGAAGTGATTGCGTCATTAATGGGCTGAGTTGCCCACTGTATACTTCCGGTGTTATCTTGTGTTTCGCACTGATGACTAGTCAGTAAAGCATCCTTTTTTGGGGATGCCTAGCTGGCCGTGGGGTCAGTGTGATTCGCTTGTATAGCTAGGCGGAGTTGTCGTACGGAAGGTACGGGGTTCGAACCCTGGGTAAGCCACTCACGTCTGTTGTTTTTCTGTTGTCCAAGTGTTCTACTTCTTTATTTCTTACGAGTGCCTGAAAACATACCTTTATGTTTGTCTAATATTAATTTACGACCGCTTTTAGTCTGGCGTCCACGAGGTAAGAGAACGAACGAGCTTTATTTTCAAAGGGTTGAGAATTAGGCACTCAGGCCCGTCTAACTTTCTGCCCTTTCTTTCTCTCATCTTTTATACTGGTTTCACTAGGTTGAGGGAGATAGAAGAACACACGGAGACGAGAGATGTAGACAGAAATGAAGAGATAAGGAAGGTTTGCTAAAGATCTTGAATTGAAGGCGTTTTGACATGAGTTTATTGAACACCGTTGCACTTTGAGGAGCTCAAGGTTTTTGAATTAAGCTAATTAGGCATTCGGAATACACAAACATGCTTTAGACCGTCCCTCTCCCCCCCCACCCCCGCCCCCCCCTCCCCCCCCCCCCCCCCCCCCCCCCAAAAAAAAAAAAAGAAGATATAAATTAATGAATAAAATAACGCACATAAAGTTCAGAACACGCCAAAACACCTTGGTGACCAAGAATATTTGTTTCGTTATTGCACCTGACAGCCTACTCTTGTGACAGTTGTCCTAACCACATGAATATTTCTTAATGTTTATGGGTAGTGAATACAAGACGTGCTGAGGTGAGTACTTATGACAAAGCAAACACACAACACCTGATTTAACGTTGCTTTTAAGTGCTACAAGGTAGCTAATTTCGTCCTCCACGCGTCTCCCACCCTGTTTCCTCCATAATTTAATCTAAATTGAAAACTAGGGTGAGCTGGAGTTAACAGATTCCATTTTAGTCAGAAATGTGAGTGAAGGCATAACATGTTAGATAGTGCCAGTGCATGCTATCGGAAAAAAGGAACATGGTAAAACGACAGGAACGATAATAAAAATAACGTCCTCACCATTAACATTACGTTGTTTACCTGTGATGATAAAATACCTCACAAAGCCGCCATCATTAAAATCTAACATTAGTATTTTATTTTTTCTACCCGCTATAGTGAGAATTCTGTTAACGGTTTCCAATTTATATTAAGGTTAAAATTTAACGGGAAACCGGAAAACAATCGAGGTATCACTAGAACAGGTATTGTTTCCTTTTTTAAAAACGCTGTATTTCAAATTTTCTGTAGGGACTTACTCATATTGGGGTTAAACAGGGGTGAATAAGCTAATATTTCAAAGATGTACGTAGTTTTATAACTTTAACTTCAGATTAATATAATATGATGTTAAAAAGATTCGATACATGTATTTGCCATCTCTTTTCTTTTCCAGAAATCTGCTCGCTTATTTATTTTCCGTTTTTTAAGATTTAATGTTAGTTTTTACATTGCGTACCTGGCATTGTTTGCGTTCATCCCTTGCTTGCACTTCAACTGATGAAGGCATTTGTGAAGTAAAGTATTTTTGCAGGTGAACGTCTACTCTTGAACTTTGTGAATTATAAGGAAGAGACTTCCCTTCCCTGCCAATTCAATCAGTCACCAACACCACGTTGCAGGACTTGTATATTACTTTGAATGCACAATTTTTTAATATGAAGGTCATGCTCAAGAAATTCCTCATAGTGCTCATCTGAAATACATCAAGTAAACACTCGTTTAACCCTTTGAAAAAGGTGAAACATTATTTGAGGTCGTCAATCACTCAAGAACAAAGAACATTTAAAACGCACGTCAGCTTTGCTCACTGAAATTCAAGCATTCAAAGTATTACCAAGTTACGCACTGATAGACAACGTCATGAACAAAGACAGTAAGAAGAACGTTTATTAAATACCAAGTGTTAGTAGCTTAGTACTTTTTTTCTATGTTTAAGACTCTGCAGTATTAACAAGTATACTGGTTTACAAAGTAAATATGTATTTCTTAGGGAGGAGGCTCAGAGACAGGTGTGTGAACTGAGCCCCCAAGCCTGTAAATTATCTTCCGTCATTTTGAATTTGATTCTACTGCTCTAACTGTTTAACTATTGCATGTTAGGGTTTATCTTATCTTGACTGCAGCTCCCCGGTTTATCTTAGCTGGATTTTGCACGGTGTGCGTGAACTGCGAAAAAGGCGGTATAGCTATACTATTCACAGTCAAATTTCAGAAGGTATACAACAAATTTAAATTCGGTACACGTGAACATGATGCCGGGAGCAGACTGCAACAGGGATGATGTGTCAGTAATACGATTACTTATATGAGTAAAACTGAAGAAAGCCAATGAGGATATCTCAAACAGTATGTACAGCTAGATTTGGCTCATTTTAAGCCACATAAGTAATGAGTAGATACATAATATTACCAGGAAAAATAGATACAATGTCAATTTACAAAAAAACGTTAAATAGTAGTAAGCAACTTGATAGGAAGAAAACGTTGAGCATCAAGTACAATCAACGCAAAAGTTTGCAGAAAAGAAATGATGGACAGGAAGAGACAGAAGAAGAAAAATGCATAGAACATGGAAGATTACGTGAAGATATAATTAACACATGCAAGACAGCTTAACCAGAAGGGCGCGGAATTTTAAGTGCAGCACAGAAAAGACCAACAAATATCTATGTTCAAGTTAAAAGAAAAAAAATTACAGGCAGAATAAGACAAATATCCACAAGATGCTCGAAATAAAAAAAATTAACAAAAATTAATGAGTTAGAAGATGGAAATAAAACGAAAGAATACAGCAATGAATTCTCTGACAATGAAAGATCAAGTTAAATGCTCAAAGCTTCTGTACAGGACAATCAATACTTTAGGCAGATGGTCAGGACGCCTTAACCAACACAAAAAGGCAAAGCTCCTGGATCTGAAAATAGAACAGTAGACTAGTGTGAGGCTGTAATAAAATCTAGCGTATAAGTGATACCAAAACTGATGAGTGACATCTACAGTAGTGTGTGTGTGTGTGTGTGTATATATATATATATACCGGATGACCTACTAACAATAATATTCATCTCTGCCTGTAACCTGGAGCCACCGAATGTGAAGACCACTACACCTTAAGTCTTACAAGTCATGTGATCTAAATACTATTACGAATTATCAAAAGATTAGAATAAATCCAAAAATTCGTGATGAACAATGTAATCCAAAAACTGGTGATGAACAATATGCATTTTAGGAGGTAAATTAACAAGCAGTGCCAGATATTACACAAACATTAATAGAAAGAGCTTTAAGAGTTACGACTCGTCTCTACGTGTGCTTTATAGACTACACGGAGGCGTGAAGAAGATAGAACATGAGGAAATTATCAACATGTTAGAAAATGTAAACATCGGTGGTAAAGTGTCTTAGAATAATAAAAAGAACACGTATTGGCAACAAACAGCAGCTGTAAGAATTGGCAACCATATTTAAAACATTTTATCAAACAACTGTGTTATTCAATCTTATGTATTGTCACGTGATCTCTTCTGTCTGTACAGTGAAATCACACGAATTAAACTATAATGGTGGGTGGGTGGAATTAGTGTAAACATCTTGCAATTTGATGTTCAGAGAACCTCAATAGCACAAAAGGGAATATGACCTACATGACCTGGTAGATACAATTGTAACTGAATATAAAAACAAGGACCTTAACGTAGCAACAAGAAGGTGGAAGGTATGGTCATTTTGAAGAAGCACAATTCAGCAAATGCAACATCAAAATAATTAGTACAGTTTACAAACAAGCCCTGGTATTTAAAACCAAGGCACATTTAATAACACCACGAGGAAGATATATCTGAGCATGCAGCAGGCCCAACAAGGCCAATGGACTACATGGGAAGTGTCACGAAAGGGTTGATTATTATTGAAATTTTAAGATATCCTGGACACACAGTTGTATCAGGTGATACCAGGATAGTGCCAGATAAGAGTCTGGTCTTATAAGTAATACCCCTTTCTCTGAAAAGAGTAAGGGTGTATAGATATCAAAGGTAGGATCAAGCTGTATAAGTCCCCAGAGAAGATGGTAATATATTACTCTAAGTTCCCACTGGCCCCTCTCCAGATCCTCCTCTGATTATAGTATTAGCTCTGCTAGGGGTATTAACTAATTTATCTACCAACAAGAACTGGAACTTAAGTTAAATAATTTAAGTAAGTCTGATGGTAAATAATTACAATTTATTTTTACAGGGTTTTTTTTTCTGTTTGAAAAACTCTCAATGAAATCAAATTCAATTACGACAGTAAATAAATAAAACCTAAAAAAATTGTTCCAACGAATTAAAAGGTCTCTAAATGTGTAGAAGGTTCTTGCTTGGTTGGACTCCTTCTGATTGTATACGATTTACCTCTTAAAACTCATCTACTCTCACAGTTAATGAATGATTGTCTACACTGGCTTTAATTATGCCCAAACAGGTGTCATCATTAACTAGTATTGTCTATAATTGTGGTGTGACTCGGACACTCTACAGTTGCCTTGTTTTGCAACTCATCTGTTAGAATGAAGCTGGTTCCACTCTTGTCCTGGAAGGATAATTTAGTTGAACTTCCTCCAGGCAGTAGGTACTTGATGACTGGCCCTCTGAACTCAAAAGGCGCTTGCACCAGTAGTTCCTTCAGTAGTGGCTGACTCTTTTATGAGTAGCTGGGTTGACAGGATATAACCTGAAACATATTAGATGTAACTCCTATATTGTCCATCCCTATCCCACTATCACAAAGGTTGGGGATGACAAATAGTTTCAGACAGTGTGCTAGCAGATGCACAGGACATATTATAACAGTAACAACCAAATCCAGTTCACTGTGACTACAATGTTTCTCTAAATTCTTAGTTAGAGCCATTTGTCCATGATCCGCCTCCATGCAATGATTAGGTCTTGTATAAAATACTAAGTAATAGCTTAAACAATCCAGTAAAACAATCGCTTTCATCCTTCCTTACGTTCCTGGTGTGTGGTCCATTCTATCAAGAAATAATTCTTTAAATGCTTTTCTAAACCTACAGACACACTTTTGCCACCATTCTCAATTATTTGAATATATATCTTGGCATTGTTTTTGCCTCCAGAAATTACACAATGGTTCAAAACACATCTACACATTTCTTAACACACACTGTAATTAATCAATATAACTACATATTTATATACATATATAAATTCTTTCTTACCCTCAGGCACATACAGTCGAGCTGTTAATGGGTATCTATTAGTCTGCTCTTCGGATACAAACGGCAAAGGCAATCTGCATTAACACGCTAATGCTCACTGTATTTTTTGAATTCTTATAGCCTGCTTTTCTATTTAGAGCACGTTCTATATATATATCCCAAAGCCGGACGCCAAAGGAACTTTACTACCCACCGTGTGTTTTGCGTTCCGAAAATGTATGTAAAATCTGCCTATGTGTACAAATCAGGAAAACTAAGATTTCATTTATCTACGTTATTTCTGGAGCGATTTTATTCATCTAAGGCTTAAAATACCCTCTGTCTTATCCTTTAACTTCCTATCTAATTGTCTTTTACTTTCCTAAGTGTATTTTATTCTATGCGTACTCTAAACAGCAAAATTATGGACTAACCTGAGGTCTCAATGCATTCAACCAGAGATTTCTCCCTTCCTACAGTACTATTCGTGGAAATCTCTGCCCAGACGTGTAGAGCAACATTCCCAGTATTGCTTTAGTGACCTCTTCCAGATGGTACTTCTTCCATAATGCTGTAATTAAATGTCCTCTTCCACTTGGTTGAACAAATTTGGACTGACCATTTTGACTGCCTAATGCTTTAGTAAACACTGCATAAAGGTACCTTCTGATTGGTCCGTGTATCATGCAGTTCTCACAAAGTATGGCGCGCGGTTTGAGTCAGAGAATGACGTGTTGTGAATCAGACCACTTCACGACAGAAAGGAGCCCTGCAAAGGTCCTTCACATGGAATTATATATGGCATATGGCACCTCTTACGCTCAGCTTCATTATTAAATCAATGTATGACCTCCTGCCATCGGCCACAAACCTTGTGAGATGGGGAAAGTCGGATTATGAGCAGTGTCCCCTCTGCCAAGAGAGGCAGACACTTGAACGCGTGCTCTCATCTTGCAAGGTGTCATTGGGGGCAAGGGCGATACACATGGTGCCACAACAAAGTGCTAAGTGAGCGGGCTGCGACAATAGACCTGGCAAGGATGAAGGCGAATAGCAAAGTCAGACCGAGCACCGCAAATACATTCTTTCTGAGAGCAGGAAAGTCAGCACATCCCAAACCGAGTAAATCAAGTGACAGTTTACCATCTTTTCTTGACTGTGCAAATGACTGGGAGATGGCTGTAGACCTATCTGGACGAGGGGAATATCCAGAGAGTATCAGAAAATCTCGAAGGCGGCTGGATATAGTACTGCATTCTTCTTCATCGCACCAGGTTATATTGATTGAACTGACCATGCCATTTGAATCCAGATTGAACGAGCAACATTCGTTCAAAGCGGCAAAGTATAGTGATCTGGCTGCGGATCTGAGACACGATGGGTTCAATGCAAGGGTCATGGCTGTTGAGGTGTGCGCAAAAGGGCTCGTGGCTGCTTCAGTGTATGATTTATTGAAACTGTTGGGGCTGAGGGGACAGTCGAGAACAAAGGCACTGAAGAGGCTTAGTGAAGCTGCTTAAAAAGCATCATGCTGGCTGTAGAACAACTGCAGTGGGCTATGGAACTCGGGATAGTAAATCTAGCCCCACGGTATCAGAAACCCCCTGATAGTGAAATTTTTCTAAGTCCGCAATACACAGAGTTTTTCGTTGTATTGGTGAAAGGACGACGGCTCTACGGGTAACCCACGGTGTATATGAGGTGTCGGGATTTCAGTTGCCAGCTCGTAATGGCTTCACGCTTCGTCGGCTTCACGCGGAACAACCGCAATAATTTGTCTTCACTTTGTTACTTTCACAATTGCCTCCGGTTGGCGGAATTGTGGATTTTAAAGCTGCATATACACACACACATAAAGGGTATGTTTTCAGGCACTCGTGAATAATAAACAAGTAGAAAACTAGAGAACAGAAAAACAACAGACATGAGTGGCTTACCGGGGAATCGAACCCAGGACCCTCCGTGCGGCACCCCCGCCTAGCTATGGAAGCAAACCACACTATCCTCCCTGCCAGCTAAGCACCAGGGAGGATAGTGCGATTCGCTTCCATAGCTAGGCGGGGGTGTCGCACGGAGGGTCCTGGGTTCGATTCCCCGGTAAGCCACTCACGTCTGTTGTTTTTCTGTTCTCTAGTTTTCTACGTCTTTATTATTCACGAGTGCCTGAAAACATACCCTTTATGTGTGTGTATATACTGTTTACAGGCCTCGGGTTTCCCTTTTTTATGATTTTAAAGCTGCAACCAAGGTGGAATGGGTTCATTTGCTGCACAAGACAACAGGAGGCTGAGACACTTGGGAGTCATGACCCAGGTGGGCCCGCCCCCCTTAGAGTGTTAGGGAGAATAAAGGGCCGAAGCACTTGATTGACGGGTGGACCACTTCTGATGATCAGATTGCTTCCTGTTGTATCGCTCTGCAAAGAGTGTCCTATCATCTTCTCTCATAGTACAAAAAAAAAAAAAAAAAAGAAGAAGCAGACTATTACAAGACAAACAATATTAACGCCCGCCCATGTGTTATCGGTGTCCGAAGGGGGAGGCAGAGAATAGTCACACTGCACCCTAGCGTTATGAAGGAGGAGACCACTAATGATAGTTGGTCATGGGGCGGGCTTTCTCTCTATGTAGAAAACGTATACTCAAAAAACGTCAGCCTCATGGACAAGTAAAAAAAAAAAAGAAAATTATTCAAATAATACAATTCCGCCATCCAAAAGAGAAAAAAGTTCTTTTGTTGATGACACAAACTAACAACAGAGAACAGAAGTCTATGCTGCTGGACTTACACTTTTTTCGTCAAGGACAATCTTTGGATTCAGCATACGAAATGTTCGAACACCAAAACGAACAAGAGAAAGCTGCACAGGTAGCAGCAGAAAAGGGAAACAGTAAAGTCGACATCCGGGAACATGGAGAAAATAAACACAAAAGAAATGGTGCTGACCTCAGAACGTGCACACTGTTCTGAAGGTGGGGCTATAAGGATGTCAGCGAAAGCGCAGAAGGTACTCATAGAATAGGTAGCAATGGGACCAGAATATTATCAGGAACATTCAAAACTGCCATAAATAAAGTACAGGTGAGCATCATTTAATGATATGCGCCAACCAAAAACAAAGAAGAATCCATGACAGAAGAGCTTCACACAAGACTTCAAAATATCATGTAGACAAAGAGAATTAAAGTCTTTACAATAAAGCAACATGTACATCACCACACCACAGGAAATAAAATCACATTTATGTTTATGCATAAACTTCAGGTCCTCATTACATGACGTAAAGGTTTGTATAGGAGCAGAGAGGCAGCAGATCACCAACTTATGTTAGTAAAATTAATTAAAGACAAAACTAGGACAATAAAACACTACCTGGCTGTAGTGGTTTTGATGGTATTGTATGATGGTGATATTACTAAGTGTGATGTATGAGGTCAGCTGTGAAGGCTCCTGAGATAAAATGTAGCTGTGAATTTTCAGAAGGCCTTTCTTGCTACCACTACGACCTCACACCTATCTTTTTTTTTTCTAATGAATGTGGCTACGTGTTACGGTATATGATATTAACGCCGTCTGCTAAAGGTTAGCAGACGTGCAATCGTAAAGGTTAAGACATTTAATATATTGCGATAGATGTTTCAATTATTGAACGCTCCATACACGATCGATTATGACGTGTCTAGCGTTGTTTAGGACACAGTCGGTAACTAGGAGACGCGACCCTTTGCTACTTGACCGCCAAGCTGAATAGCTGCGTTTTTCTAACCTTCCAATTCAGTGGCATGATATAGCCATCTATATGTGCATTTTTGATGGACCAGGGTCAGTCCTAGAACTCTATATGAGAGGAAAATTTATGGAGGTTAGTATTTAACTAGAATTCTCAGAAGGAGGAGAATAATCGTCAAATTCGTATGAAATATTCAGACTCGCAGTCTCACTGTCGGCAGGTAGCCATGTCTAGCTGCGCGTGCATATAGCTGTGATGTTCTGACGACAATACTGCATTGTATCCTTAAACGGACATTGACACGTAAACCAGCAGTCTACGTTATTGATTAATTTATGCATGACTTATAAGGACTTATGTTCTGTTCCTATTTGAAATGATCATCCTGTGTGTACATGTGATTAAATATTACGGACTCAATCTGAAGGCATTAATTACTTCATTAATGTTGCTGAGTTCAAGTTACATGAACTACTTCTTCATACCATGCTACTGAGTTGTATGAACACCTTCACCCTAATTCGCGTAATACTAAACAAAGCACGATTAACAAGAGATCACTAAAGTAACCATACTCAGTGCATGATCTTCAACCGGCAAATAACTCAGCAACAAAGTGGCGGCCGAATGCGGGGAACGACAGAAAAAAGAAACAAACTTCTGTTCCTTACGCACATGTTAACCATAATATTTATGATCAAGTTTCGATCACATGATCCAGTCGAAGATGACGTCTTACTCATTCTAATGCCTAACAACGTGACGTCACTGAAAGTCGTGTAGGTGATCTGTCGGAGAAACCAAAGTTGTTTTCTAAGTCTAACCAGGGGAAACATGAGCCATTGAAGCAAACACACGATATGGACTACAGGAGCAGACAGTCAGGGGCATTAGCCTAGCTGTTGACGACCTCTAGCACTGATCTAAGCAACGGAAAAGATAAGTCTAGTTGTTTTAATACTGTCGTCATTGCAAACAGTAATACTGAGTCCATGCCTTTTGCCTGCATAGGCATGTCTTTTCTGAATGTGTTTCATGTATTTTTTTGGGTTGTTTTAATGTGTTGTTAATTAGTGGGAGGTAGGGAGGATGAACCGAAATTAGATTCTGTGGCTCTCACGATGCCTGAATCGATTTCGGTCGTTTCTTAGGGCAGTTAAACGATTGCACTTTTGGAAGCCCCATTGAGGTTTGCCATTGGACTACCTGTCCAAATCTGCTGTCGTTTGACGATTTGTGTTAGCTGTACCGCTCCGTAGATAACTGGTGTATTTTATTCGTACTCAGTTCACAATTTTATTCAGTTTTGTATCATGTTCGTTAACTATTTCGTCCAGTCTCCTCTTACTATCATTTATTTGATGATTGTTAAATGGTCGTCCGTTATGAGTCCTGTGATGTCATCATTTTTTGCAGTCATTTTTTTTTTGTGTACTTTGAATATTAAGTTGACCTCGGGTCAGACCTTGACCCTTCATTTGGCTTGTGACACTTCCGCTTGTTTTATTTAGTTCATAAATTCATTTTTAATTGTGAAAATGTCTTGTTTGCGTCTTGACATTGTTTGTACCCTTTAGTTGCATCATTGTTTTGTTTGTCCTCATGATATATGTACAGTAATTATCAATAATTACTTACAGATAAAAGTCAAAATGCTTACTATAGACCATTTCGTTAAAATTGGTAAGTGTGGTGAAGTGGGATGTTATAAATATTTATAGGGGACTTAGTGTACTGACTGAGATCAGCTGTGAAGGTATCTATATCTAATAAGAGTAGTGTATTATAGATAACCTTACTTGCTGCCACATATATATATATCTCAGTCAGAATTATTCTGGAATAGTGTGATGACTACGTTGTATGTCTAGGGTATGTGTATGATGAAGTGTAAGTCATAACAACAACAGACAGATAAACAATTTAATTTATTCCACCACACTTGACAACACTGTGACACTCACATACATATAACACTCTAAAGGATATCTTAAAGGAGTCACTGATAACTTTTCAAATAACAATATGTATTCATTGCTGTCATGAATGAATATGTGTCCTGATTCAAATACAAAGGGAACCAGGAATCACAATCAATTTTAATTACAAGTTATAAGTACAGAATTTATCAATATGAATATTGTAGTGACATATATTATTAAAAGTATCCTATGTGTGTCAGTTGTGTAGTAGTAATATGAGGTAATACTGGTTTTGTTTTGTTCAAGCTCTGTTGGTATTTGTCATCATGACTTCAATAGTTTGTCTTTATGGGAGCTAGTATTGGAGATGTTCTCAGTTCCTGTTATTAAAACAATTTACTTCCCCTCTTAAGTTTATGTTACAATGTTATTTTAAGATGGGGTACATAATTTTGAGCTCAGCTGGCCACATCAGCTTATCTTGCGTGATGGCGGCAGGAAAAGACTCCTCTGCTCGATTTCTCCCCTGTGCTCTGGAGACACCTCACTGATAGCTAAATGGACCAAGGAGTATGCTGTCCGACTCTGGATTCAGCAAAGCTCTGACCAGGTGCTGCTCAATACCATCAAGACCACGGTCCCTGAAAACAAGAAGGATGTACCTTCTACTTCATAACTAATTTATACTCTCTTTTTACACTGAGCACAATACATCACAAACATTGAGTTCAGAGCGTTAGGCCAACTGTCAGCTTCATCTGAAATACTTTATACCAGTATTAACCTCCTTAATGGTTACTACGCCTCTGCACTTCCAGCATTATTTCTGTCTAATCAATAATCTAGGTGTCAGTGTACTGTTTGGCCATTCCATGCAGTTTTACTTTCCTCCGACACCTTCTGTTCAGGCTGGAGCATTATAGGCTTTACATCATGTTTGCTACTGAACTACACATATATACAGGCATAAATTAACAATTCACATTCAATTTTCATTAAAAGATACTGAATGTTTCAAGCTTACCACAATTCATGGAAACAAACACAGATACGTTGATTAGCAATGAATTCTGGCACAAATACTGGCACAAATTCCATCTGCTTATGTTCCAGGCTTTTATTTTAGCAAAAATGTGAGCTGGCTTCAACGCACTGTTGCTTTATCAAGCTTATTTGAACTAGTGGTCTCGAACTAACGCTCCTAAGTGAGTATATCAGCGAGTCTGGCCAATGGAGCCACGTTTCGACAAGGGTTTGAAAAAATTTTAACTTCCTACGTCTCCCCTAACAACCAAAGATAGTATTTATAGTCCGACCAATCGTGTTTAGTCTTATATTTGTTGCGCTCCAATCAATTTGGAGTTTACATGGTAGGCTATTTCTGTACGTAAGGTTTTTTCAAACACGTTATAAAAAAATTTTATGAGCAGAAATGATTTCATGCTGTCAGGCATCCCCACTATTTTATTTTGGTTATAACTTGTTAATTCCTAGACTATTTGCGTAACGTTTTACATATTCTTTGTCAGCAAACCCTAAGGAACCCAAATATACAAATTTAAAAGAGCTAAGTGGCTGCGTTCAAAATATGCAATTTCTTCGACCTCCTGTTTCGAAGATGTGCTGTCTGGGTACTGTAATGTTTTCAAACGTAAACCCATCTAATGTTATCTTTTCTAATAAGCGTTTTTTTCGTGATTTTAAAACCTAACTCTGGGAAGGGTAGTGAATTTATCACTGTCCGTCTGAAAAAAAAAGTTAGTGCATGTGGCCTTACACGCGTGATAGTAGTAATTGTGTATCGCGCGACGCGTGTTGCATGCGTTCCTGATTTTCAGCCCTCCCTCTCTCTTTCTATTTGAGTCCATCTGTTCGTTCGTTTTGGTAACGCAGTATAATTAATGTTAGGATTAATTTAGGTCATTACGCAGTCTGCCTCTCAATGTTTTTCCAAGAAATACAGCACACGTTTCATTGAAGAAAGCGGGTAATAATATGTAGGCTTTTACTATCAACGTGAAAGCGTTACAATTTGCAGACGAAGCATAAAACAAAGGGGATTTCGAGTACTGTCATTGTGACAGCACTGTTCTTTACCATTCTTCTTCTTTTCTTTATTATATGTATTTATTAGGCTTTATATTTACTTGATAATTTATATATGTGGATTAGAATATTCCACGACATCTCCCCTCTTAAAACAGACATTATATGTCAGTCCTTTATTCTATATACACATAGATAAATGTAAGTCAACTTGACTTTACTCTGCTGTGGTGCTATCATGGTTTTATGTAGTTGGGTCCATTCAGAGTAGGCACTACTCATGAAAATCTGCCTCAGACTTCTACAACCAATAATATATTTCGGTTATGTTACTGAACAGCCGCAAGTGTGAGTGCTTGTCTTAATGCTGCTTCGCAACCCGTATTCACCATTTCTCTTCTCTGAGTCTGCGCAATGACATGTCCAGAGAACATTATATTTCCCTCAAAATGTACGTTATGAGGAGATAACATATACCTGGTGATAGCAGAGTTTTCGTAGTGGATCCCATAATCTTCTTATTATCCTGTATGAAACATTCGGAATATCCTCAATCAAAGAGGCAACTCAGGGATTCATTACGTTCCTCCGAAATGTTTCTGTTGCTATCCAATACAATTTTCTCCAATCATTCTAGAGAAGACACTAGGCGCATTCTTCAATCCAAATGGCAATCTATTAAACTCATAGTGTCCTTCTGAGGTACTAAAAGCTAGGTATGGTCTAACCTCAGGCTTTACTGGAATCTGATAGTATCCTTTACTCAGATCCACTTTTGAGAAATATTTAGCTTTATTTAGTCTGGCAAACAGCTGATTTGTATCCGGCAATGGATCCACCTGTCCTTCTGTAATAGCATTCAGTCTCCTGTAATCTATACAGAGTCTATGTTCTCCAGAGGGCTTCCTTAAGAGTACAACACCGGAACTATATGAGGATTCACTGTGTGAAATAATTCCCTCCTTCAATAGATAGTCTATCTCTTCCTTCAAAGCTTTCTCCTTAGCAAACGGAATCGAATATGGTTTCATACAGACAGGTGTGGGGTCTATCAGTTTCATATCATATTCCAATAGGTTTGTATGCCCTGGTCGGTCTGTTAACACCTCTGCATGATTATTTAGAACCTGTTGCACTCTCTCTTTCTGAGTTTTCGTTAAATGTGTACTGATTTTCACCTGTGCTGCTGTCTCACAGGGGTGTAATGGATACTCAAATGATGAAAGTGGTTCCTTTTTCATCTCCATGGCGATGGACAAGGTCAACAAGTGTGTCTCTTCCTGATGTTCTCTTTCCAAATATTTCTTCAGGAGATTCACATGATAGATTTTTTCTTTCCCCTTCTTATCTATCTTATAATTTGTTCTAGATACCTTCTCTAAAACTGTATATGGACCCTGCCATCCAATTTGTAACTTATTCTGACTCCCGGGCAAAAGAAGCAGTACTTTCTCTCCCACAGCCAAATTTCTGTCTTTCGCCTTCCTGTTATAATAGGCAGCATGTTTCTTCCTGGCTTGTTTCGAATTTTCATTGGCAAGTTTCCAGCCAGTTTTTAAACGAGTGGTCAGCTCATTCACATATTGGTATGAAGATGTAATGTTTTCCTCTGCCTTTTCATCAGTCCACGTTCTTAACAAAGCTACATATGGACCTTTAATTTTGTGGACCTATTTGTCCATGCACCGGTATGGTCTCTTCCACTCGAAGCTTTATAGTGATGATTTTTCCTCCCAGAATTATCATTCACAAAACGACCGCTACCAATTTTTCTTTTGGGGCTTTCTCCCCACTTAAAATTCTTGATGAGAGATTTCCTCTCTACATCCTCTTCCTCCAGTTTGTTTAAGTCCGATTGAGGGATTTTCGGCTTATCCTGGGGTAAGACATCTGTTTGCACTCTCCGCATAGTGGCCATTGTAAAACAGTTAAGTGAAGCTTGTCCGTGAAAAGGGGCTTCCCATTCCATTTGGTCCACTTTATCAAATCTATTTTTCTTTTTATTATCAGGCCTAATTTTGCCCCGTGGCGTGTCCAGGTCCTGATCCATGTTCCCACTTGTGGGTGTTCCCTCATGTGCTATGCTACACCTTTCTACAAAATTCTCAATGTCCCATCTTGCTTTGGGCCAATAATAATTGTGAGCCACCTTTTGAATGATGGTACCTATCTTCTCATGGTCCCCATCTGGTTTCACATGTAGGCTCCTTATTAAGTCTGCCCTATATCTTTTTAGGAAGTACCAGCTGTCCCTGACCTTTGGATCTAGCTCCAGTCTTCCTATACATCAACTTGTTTTTCATGTAAAAATCTCCCTTGCCTGGAGTTGTATGACAAGTTGACAATTTTCTGAAACAAGGCTTGAGTGTTTTATCCCCAGCCTGTGCCTTCCTCATCTCTTCTGGAGTGGTATCCAAACATAATATCCTCCTCCTGTCTTGAGGTCGACCTGACCTGAAGGGTTGCCATATACACAGGTTTCCTTCTGCAACGGTCAGTGTCATGATTGTCCATCTGACAATTTTTACACCACCTTTTTCCTTGGTTGAAAGATTTTCTTTCATCATATTCCTTTCATCGAATTGTGGGAATTTATTTTTATTTTCATACCGTGGCCTATCAAATTGGTGCTTACCTTTATTTTGATCCTTAGGATCAAATTTATTAAAGTTCTGTGGTGCCCTAAAGTTATCCACTGGTTTCTTTTTATTACCTGTTACCTCTGCTTGAGCTGCTTGATACCTTTCAGCAACATTTAGCAACTCACCCAGCCTCTCTGCACCTTGTTCCATGAGAAACTTTCTCAGGTCTGGAGCCATGGACTCTCTTAATTGCTCTATAAGGACCATTTCCTTAAGATCTTGGGTTTTCCCCAGAGAAGTCCATTTCTCCAAGTATGTCTCTATTCGTGCAGAAAACTGGTGATAGGTTTCACCTGACAGTAGTTTAGCATTCCTAAATTTTTTCCTATAAAATTCTGCATTCTTTTCATACCTTAACAAAAGAGCCTGCTTTAGCATGTCATAATTTTCCTGATCACCTCTGCTCATTTTTGCAAAAACTTCATAAGCTGCCCCACGAAGTCCTTGAGATAACTTTAAGCTCCACCTTTCTCTCTCTAACCCATACGTGGTAGCTAATAGTTCATACCTATTTAGGTAGCTCTCTATATCATCGTCTTTCTCAACAAAATGATCTAAATGAAAATTCATAGCTGAGGTTGAGGCTCCTTGGCTAGCAGTGGCATCAGAGGCAAAGGGACTGGCACCATTTTCAGGAGCATGGCCCTGAAACTCAAACTCCCTTAGTCGTAACTCATGTTCCCTTTGTAATCTCTTATCTTCTCTTTCTGCAGCTAATTTCTTCTCTTCCCTTTCTGCAGCTAATTTCTTCTCTTCCCTTTCTGCAGCCTGTCTTCTTTCCTCGGCTTCCAATGCTTTTGCCTCTTTGTCAGCCTCAATCTGCAACCTCTTAGTCTCAGCCTCAGCCTCAAATTGTAACTTCTTAATTTCCCTTTCAGCCTCTAACTTTCTTTCGGCTTCAAACCTTCTTTCTTCGCGTTCAATAAATTTGTCACATTCCGTAGTAACATAGGCAACCATAACTTGCCCATCTAATCCTAACTCTTTTGCAGTCTGAACAGCAGCAGATCGAAACTTGGCCAGGTCCGCCATTGTCTATCAGGTAAATTTATACAATGTCTAACCAACAATTCAATTTCTAAATATATATCTAATGGACAACACAGGCACCGTGAGCTCAACCTTATTTAATTCCACCCAAGGATACCTTTTAATTCTTATATTCCCTGAAGTGAATTACCCCCAATATTTTTAATAGGGAAAGATTCAAAATCCCAAGAGCGAGACCCCAATATATGTGGTGAAGTGGGATGTTATAAATATTTATAGGGGACTTAGTGTACTGACTGAGATCAGCTGTGAAGGTATCTATATCTAATAAGAGTAGTGTATTATAGATAACCTTACTTGCTGCCACATATATATATATATCTCAGTCAGAATTATTCTGGAATAGTGTGATGACTACGTTGTATGTCTAGGGTATGTGTATGATGAAGTGTAAGTCATAACAACAACAGACAGATAAACAATTTAATTTATTCCACCACACTTGACAACACTGTGACACTCACATACATATAACACTCTAAAGGATATCTTAAAGGAGTCACTGATAACTTTTCAAATAACAATATGTATTCATTGCTGTCATGAATGAATATGTGTCCTGATTCAAATACAAAGGGAACCAGGAATCACAATCAATTTTAATTACAAGTTATAAGTACAGAATTTATCAATATGAATATTGTAGTGACATATATTATTAAAAGTATCCTATGTGTGTCAGTTGTGTAGTAGTAATATGAGGTAATACTGGTTTTGTTTTGTTCAAGCTCTGTTGGTATTTGTCATCATGACTTCAATAGTTTGTCTTTATGGGAACTAGTATTGGAGATGTTCTCAGTTCCTGATATTAAAACAATTTACTTCCCCTTAAGTTTATGTTACAATGTTATTATAAGATGGGGGTACATAATTTTGAGCTCAGCTGGCCACATCAGCTTATCTTGCGTGATGGCGGCAGGAAAAGACTCCTCTGCTCGATTTCTCCCCTGTGCTCTGGAGACACCTCACTGATAGCTAAATGGACCAAGGAGTATGCTGTCCGACTCTGGATTCAGCAAAGCTCTGACCAGGTGCTGCTCAATACCATCAAGACCACGGTCCCTGAAAACAAGAAGGATGTACCTTCTACTTCATAACTAATTGATACTCTCTTTTACACTGAGCACAATACATCACAAACATTGAGTTCAGAGCGTTAGGCCAACTGTCAGCTTCATCTGAAATACTTTATACCAGTATTAACCTCCTTAATGGTTACTACGCCTCTGCACTTCCAGCATTATTTCTGTCTAATCAATAATCTAGGTGTCAGTGTACTGTTTGGCCATTCCATGCAAGTTTTACTTTCCTCCGACACCTTCTGTTCAGGGCTGGAGCATTATAGGCTTTACATCATGTTTGCTACTGAACTACACATATATACAGGCATAAATTAACAATTCACATTCAATTTTCATTAAAAGATACTGAATGTTTCAAGCTTACCACAATTCATGGAAATAAACACAGATACGTTGACTAGCAATGAATTCTGGCACAAATACTGGCACAAATTCCCATCTGCTTATGTTCCAGGCTTTTATTTAGCAAAAATATGAGCTGGCTTCAACGCACTGTTGCTTTATCAAGCTTATTTGAACTAGTGGTCTCGAACTAACGCTCCTAAGTGATATATTTCAGCGAGTCTATGGCCAATGGGTGTGACACGTTTCGACAAACTATAATCCTATTTGAAACTTCAAATTTTACACCACCCACCTACCCACCCACCCTAACAACCAAAATTAGTATTTATAGTCCGACCCATCGCGTTTAGTCTTATATTTTGTTGCGCTCCAATCAAATTTGGAGCTAAACAATCCATAGGCTACCTCCAACAAACCCGCAACCCCCTCCAAACCAATCCTCAAAACACTCGTTACCCACACTACTTCAACATTATATCTCTGCAACCAGAAATGATTTCTCATGCTTTTTCAAACATCTACCCTACATATCACTCCACTAACAACAAGCACACAAAGTAATAAGGAGTAGTTAAATCGTTGAAACTTAACTCCATAACAAATATACATTCCACAAACCCAAACTTTCCAACCCCTCAAACCCCTAAGTAGCTAACCACCGTCAACTCCACAAAAATCACCAAATACCGCCAAGTTTCACAACCTCAAAATACCCCCAAAACCACCACCACACCAATTACAACCCAGACATTAATAATTGAACCTTTTCATTATACCACTAATGACAAAACAAACCACCCATAATACACCACTACCGCCACCTAAAAAATATTCAAAAACCACAAACCCAATTCCCTTACTATCCAAACACATATAATCCCCCCCCTAA